>JAXLNO010000767.1:159739-218116 GCA_038087875.1 Malacoraja senta | reverse complement strand
CGCCATATTTCCGGCAAGGTCGCCATAAATCCGGCAAGGTCTCCACAAATCCGGCAAGGGCGCCAAATTTCCGGCATGGTCGCCATAAATCCGGCAAGGTGGCCGCAAATCAGGGAAGGTCGCCAAATTTCCGGCAATGTCGCCATAAATCCGGCAAGGTGGCCTCAAATCTGGCAAGGTCGCCACATTTCCTACGAGGTCGCCATAAATCCGGCAAGGTCGCCATAAATCCGGGAAGGTCGCCATAAATCCATCAAGGTCGCCACATTTCCGGCGATGTCGCCATAAATCCGGCAAGGTCACCACAAATCCGGCAAAGTCGCCACATTTCCGGTGAGGTCGCCATAAATCCGGCAAGGTCGCCACAAATCCGGCAAGGTCGCCATATTTCCGGCGAGGTCGCCATAAGTCCGGCAAGGTGGCTTCAAATCCGGCAAGGTCGCCACATTTCCGGCAACGTCACCATTTTTTCGGCAAGGTCGTTATAAATCCGGCAAGGTCGCCACAAATGCGGCAAGGTCGCCATAAATCCGGCAAGATCGCCACAAATCCGGCAAGGTCGCCACAAACCCGGCAAGATCGCCATATTTCCGGCTCGCTCGCCATAAATCCGGCAAGGTCGCCACAAACCGGACAAGGTCGCAATTTCCGGCAAGGTCGCCATAAATCCGGTAAGGTCGCCCCAAATCCGGCAAGGTCGGTATATTGCCGGCAAGGACGCCATAAATATGGCAAGGTCACCACAAATCCGGCAAGGTCGCCACAAATCCGCCAAGGTCGGCACAAATCCGGCAAAGACGCCACATTTCCGGCGAGGTCGCCATACACCCGGCAAGGTCGCCGCAAATCCGGCAAGGTCGCCATAAATCCGGCAAGGTCCCCATAAATCCGGAAAGGTCGCCACATTTCCGGCAAGGTCGCCATAAATCCGGCAAGGTCGCCACAAATCCGGCAAAGTCGCCACATTTCCGGCGAGGTCGCCATACATCCGGCAAAGTCGCCAAAAAATCCGGCAAGATCGCAACATTTCCACGGCGAGGTCGCCATAAATCCGGCAAAGTCGCCACAAATCCGGCAAGGTCGCCACATTCCAGGCGAGATCGCCATCAATGCTGCAAGGTCGCCATAAATCCGGCAAGGTCACCACAAATCCGGCAAAGTCGCCAATTTTCCGGCCGAGGTCGCATAAATCCGGCAAGGTCGCCACAAATCCAGCAAGGTCGCCATATTTCCGGCGAGGTCGCCATAAATCCGGCAACGTCGCCGCAATCCGGCAAGGTCGCCATAAATCCGGCCAGCTCGCCATAAATCCGGCAAGGTGGCCTCAATCCTGCAAGGTCGCCACATTTCCGGCAAGGTCACCATTTTTTCGGCAAGGTCGTTATAAATCCGGCAAGGTCGCCACAAATGCGGCAAGGTCGCCATAAATGCGGCAAGATCGGCAGAAATGCGGCAAGGTCGCACAAACCCCGCAAGGTCGCCATATTTCCGGCTCGCTCGCCATAAATCCGGCAAGGTCGCCACAAATCCGACGGTCGTAATTTTCCGGCAAGGGTCGCCATAAATCCGGCAAGGTCGCCCCAAATCCGGCAAGGTCGGCATATTGCCGGCAAGGTCGCCATAAAATATGGCAAGATCACCACAAATCCGGCAAGGTCGCCACATTCCCGGCGAGTTCGCCAACAATCCGGCAAGGTCGCCACAAAATCCGGCAAGATCGCCACAAACCCGGCAATGTCGCCATATTCCCGGCAAGGTCGCCATAAATCCGGCAAGGTCGCCACAAATCCGGCAAGGCTCCATATTTCCGGCATGGTCGCCATAAATCCGGCAAGGTCGCCACAATCCGGCATGGTCGCCATAATTCCGGCAAGGCCGCCACAAATCCGTCAAGGTCGCCATATTTCCGGCATTGTCGTCATAAATCCG
Organism: Malacoraja senta; assembly: GCA_038087875.1. Classification (NCBI taxonomy): domain Eukaryota; kingdom Metazoa; phylum Chordata; class Chondrichthyes; order Rajiformes; family Rajidae; genus Malacoraja; species Malacoraja senta. The sequence goes on along the minus strand of JAXLNO010000767.1, from coordinate 216,187 downwards.
GCAAGGTGGCCACAAATCAGGGAAGGTCGCCATATTTCCGGCAATGTCGCCATAAAATCCGGCAAGGTGGCCTCAAATACGGCTAGGTCGCCACATTCCCGGCAAGGTCGCCATAAATCCGGCAAGGTCTCCACAAATCCGGCAAGGTCGCCACAAATCCGGCAAGGTCGCCATATTTCCGGCTCGCTCGCCATAAATCCGGCAAGGTCGCCACAAATCCGGCAAGGTCGTCAAATTGCCGGCAAGGTCGCCATAAATCCGGCAAGGTCGCCATAAATCCGGCAAGGTCCGCCACAAATCCGGCAAGGTCTCCATATTTCCGGCATGGTCGCCATAAATCCGGCAAGGTCGCCACAAATCCGGCAAGGTCGCCATATTTCCGGCATGGTCGCCATAAATCCGGCAAGGTCGCCACAAACCCGGCAAAGTCTCCATATTTCCGGCAAGGTCGCCATAAATCCGGCAAAGTCGCCACAAATCCGGCAAGGTCGCCATAATTCCGGCAAGGCCGCCACAAATCCGTCAAGGTCGCCATATTTCCGGCATTGTCGCCATAAATCCGGCAAGGTGGCCTCAATTACGGCTAGGTCGCCACATTCCCGGCAAGGTCGCCATAATTCCGGCAAGGTCGACTAAATCTGGGAAGGTCGCCATAAATCCATCAAGGGCGCCACATTTCCGGCGAGGTCGCCATAAATCGGCAAGGTCACCACAAATCCGGCAAAGTCGCCAATTTTCCGGCGAGGTCGCCATAAATCCGGCAAGGTCGCCACAAATCAGGCAATGTCGCCATATTTCCGGCGAGGTCGCCATAAATCCGGCAACGTCGCCGCAAATCCGGCAAGGTCGCCATAAATCCGGCCAGCTCGCCACAAAATCCGGCAAGGTCTCCATATTTCCGGCATGGTCGCCATAAATCCGGCAAGGTCGCCACAAATCCGCCAAGATCGCAATATTTCCGGCAAGGTCGCCATAAATCCGGCAAGGTCGCCACAAATCCGGCAAAGTCTCCATATTTCCGGCAAGGTCGCCACAAATCCGGCAAAGTCGCCACATTTCCGGCGAGGTCGCCATACATCCGGCAAAGTCGCCAAAAATCCGGCAGATCGCAACATTTCCGGCGAGGTCGCCATAAATCCGGCAAAGTCGCCACAAATCCGGCAAGGTCGCCACATTACCGGCGAGATCTCCATCAATCCTACAAGGTCGCCACAAATCCGGCAAGGTCGCCACATTCCCGGCGAGGTCGCCAACAATCCGGCAAGGTCGCCACAAATCCGGCAACGTCGCCACAAATCCGGTAAAGTCGCCATATTCCCGGCAAGGTCGCCATAAATCCGGCAAGGTCACACAAAATCCGGCAAGGTCTCCATATATCCGGCATGGTCGCCATAAATCCCGGCAAGGTCGCCACAAATCCGGCAAGGTCGCCATATTTCCGGCAAGGTCGCCATAAATCCGGCAAGGTCGCCACAAATCCGGCAAGTCTCCATATTTCCGGCAAGGTCGCGATAAATCCGGCAAGGTCGCCACAAATCCGGCAAGGTCGCCACATTACCGGCGAGATCGCCATCAATCCTACAAGGTCGCCACAAATCCGGCAAGGTCGCCACATTCCCGGCGAGGTCGCCAACAATCCGGCAAGGTCGCCACCAATCCGGCAACGTCGCCACAAATCCGGCAAAGTCGCCATATTCCGGCAAGGTCGCCATAAATCCGGCAAGGTCTACACAAATCCGGCAAGGTCTCCATATTTCCGGCATGGTCGCCATTAAATCCGACAAGGTCGCCACAAATCCGGCAAGGTCGCCATATTTCGGCAAGGTCGCCATAAATCCGGCAAGGTCGCCACAAATCCGGCAAAGTCTCCATATTTCCGGCAATGTCGCGATAAATCCGGCAAGGTCGCCACAAATCCGGCAAGGTCGCCATAATTCGGCAAGGCCGCAACAAATCCGTCAAGGTCGCCATATTTCCGGCATTGTCGTCATAAATCCGGCAAGGTGGCCACAAATCAGGAAAGGTCGCCATATTTCCGGCAATGTCGCCATAAATCCGCCAAGGTGGCCTCAAATACGGCTAGGTCGCCACATTCCCGGCAAGGTCGCCATAAATCCGGCAAGGTCGACATAAATCTGCGGAAGGTCGCCATAAATCCATCAAGGGCGCAACATTTCCGGCGAGGTCGCCATAAATCCGGCAAGGTCACCACAAATCCGGCAAAGTCGCCAATTTTCCGGCGAGGTCGCCATAAATCCGGCAAGGTCGCCACAAATCAGGCAAGGTCGCCATATTTCCGGCGAGGTCGCCATAAATCCGTCAACGTCACCGCAAATCCGGCAAGGTCGCCATAAATCCGCCAGCTCGCCATAAATCCGGCAAGGTGGCCTCAAATCCGGCAAGGTCGCCACATTTCCGGCAAGGTCACCATTTTTTTCGGCAAGGTCGTTATAAATCCGGCAAGGTGCCACAATGCGGCAAGGTCGCCATAAATCCGGCAAGATCGCCAGAAATCCGGCAAGGTCGCCACAAACTCCGCAAGGTCGCCACATTTCCGGCAAGGTCGCCATAAATCCGGCAAGGTCGCCACAAATCCGGCAAAGTCGCCACATTACCGGCGAGGTCGCCATACATCCGGCAAAGTCGCCAAAAATCCAGCAAGATCGCAACATTTCCGGCGAGGTCGCCATAAATCCGGCAAGGTGGCCTCAAATACGGCTAGGTCGCCACATTCCCGGCAAGGTCGCCATAAATCCGGCAAGGTCGCCACAAATCCGGCAAGGTCGCCACAAATCCGGCAAGGTCGCCATATTTCCGGCTCGCTCGCCATAAATCCGGCAAGGTCGCCACAAATCCGGCAAGGTCGTCATATTGCCGGCAAGGTCGCCATAAATCCGGCAAGGTCGCCATAAATCCGGAAATGTCGCCACATTTCCGGCAAGGTCGCCATAAATCCGGCAAGGTCGCCACAAATCCGGCAAAGTCGCCACATTTCCGGCGAGGTCGCCATACATCCGGCAAGGTCGCCACAAATCCGGCAAAGTCTCCATATTTCCGGCAAGGTCGCGATAAAATCCGGCAAGGTCGCGATAAAATCCGGCAAGGTCGCCACAAATCCGGCAAGGTCGCCATAATTCCGGCAAGGCCGCCACAAATCCGTCAAGGTCGCCATATTTCCGGCATTCTCGTCATAAATCCGGCAAGGTGGCCACAAATCAGGGAAGGTCGCCATATTTCCGGCAATGTCGCCATAAATCCGGCAAGGTGGCCTCAAATACGGCTAGGTCGCCACATTCCCGGCAAGGTCGCCATAAATCCGGCAGGTCGACATAAATCTGGGAAAGTCGCCATAAAATCCATCAAGGGCGCCGCATTTCCGGCGAGGTCGCCATACATCCGGACAAGTCGCCAAAAATCCGGCAAGATCGCAACATTTCCGGCGAGGTCGCCATAATCAGGCAAAGTCGCCACAAATCCGACAAGGTCGCCACATTACCGGCGAGATCGCCATCAATCCTACAAGGTCGCCACAAATCCGGCAAGGTCGCCACATTCCCGGCGAGGTCGCCAACAATCCGGCAAGGTCGCCACAAATCCGGCAACGTCGCCACAAATCCGGCAAAGTCGCCATATTCCCCGCAAGGTCGCCATAAATCCGGCAAGGTCTACACAAATCCGGCAAGGTCTCCATATATCCGGCATGGTCGCCATAAATCCGGCAAGGTCGCCACAAATCCGGCAAGGTCGCCATATTTCCGGCAAGGTCGCCATAAATCCGGCAAGGTCGCCACAAATCCGGCAAAGTCTCCAATATTTCCCGGCAAGGTCGCGATAAAATCCGGCAAGGTCGCCACAAATCCGGCAAGGTCGCCATAATTCCGGCAAGGCCGCCACAAATCCGTCAAGGTCGCCATATTTCCGGCATTCTCGTCATAAATCCGGCAAGGTGGCTACAAATCAGGGAAGGTCGCCATATTTCCGGCAATGTCGCCATAAATCCGGCAAGGTGGCCTCAAATACGGCTAGGTCGCCACATTCCCGGCAAGGTCGCCATAAATCCGGCAAGGTCGACATAAATCTGGGAAGGTCGCCATAAATCCATCAAGGGCGCCGCATTTCCGGCGAGGTCGCCATAAATCCGGCAAGGTCACCACAAATCCGGCAAAGTCGCAAATTTTCCGGCGAGGTCGCCACAAATCAGGCAAGGTCGCCATATTTCCGGCGAGGTCGCCATAAATCCGGCAACGTCGCCGCAAATCCGGCAAGGTCGCCATAAATCCGGCCAGCTCGCCATAAATCCGGCAAGGTGCCACAAATGCGGCAAGGTCGCCATAAATCCGGCAAGATCGCCAGAAATCCGGCAAGGTGGCCACAAACCTCGCAAGGTCGCCATATTTCCGGCTCGCTCGCCATAAATCCGGCAAGGTCTCCACAAATCCGGCAAGGTCGCCATAATTCCGGCAAGGCCGCCACAAATCCGTCAAGGTCGCCATATTTCCGGCATTGTCGTCATAAATCCGGCAAGGTGGCCACAAATCAGGGAAGGTCGCCATATTTCCGGCAATGTCGCTATGAATCCGGCAAGGTGGCCTCAAATACGGCTACGTCGCCACATTCCCGGCAAGGTCGCCATAAATCCGGCAAGATCGCCACAAATCCGGCAAGGTCGCCACAAATCCGTCAAGGTCGTCATATTGCCGGCAAGGTCGCCATAAATCCGGCAAGGTCGCCATAAATCCGGAAAGGTCGCCACATTTCCGGCAAGGTCGCCATAAATCCGGTAAGGTGGCCACAAATCCGGCAAAGTCGCCACATTTCCGGCGAGGTCTCCATACATCCGGCAAAGTCGCCAAAAATCCGGCAAGATCGCAACATTTCAGGCGAGGTCGCCATAAATCCGGCAAAGTCGCCACAAATCCGACAAGGTCGCCACATTACCGGCGAGGTCGCCAACAATCCGGCAAGGTCGCCACAAATCCGGCAACGTCGCCACAAATCCGGCAAAGTCGCCATATTCCCGGCAAGGTCGCCATAAATCCGGCAAGGTCTTCACAAATCCGGCAAGGTCTCCATATTTCCGGCATGGTCGCCATAAATCCGGCAAGGTCGCCACAAATCCGGCAAGGTCGCCATATTTCCGGCGAGGTCGCCACAAATCAGGCAAGGTCGCCATATTTCCGGCGAGGTCGCCATAAATCCGGCAACGTCGCCGCAAATCCGGCAAGGTCGCCATAAATCCGGCCAGCTCGCCATAAATCCGGCAAGGTGCCACAAATGCGGCAAGGTCGCCATAAATCCGGCAAGATCGCCAGAAATCCGGCAAGGTGGCCACAAACCCCGCAAGGTCGCCATATTTCCGGCTCGCTCGCCATAAATCCGGCAAGGTCGCCACAAATCCGGCAAGGTCGCCATAATTCCGGCAAGGCCGCCACAAATCCGTCAAGGTCGCCATATTTCCGGCATTGTCGTCATAAATCCGGCAAGGTGGCCACAAATCAGGGAAGGTCGGCATATTTCCGGCAATGTCGCCATGAATCCGGAAAGGTGGCCTCAAATACGGCTACGTCGCCACATTCCCGGCAAGGTCGCCATAAATCCGGCAAGGTCGCCACAAATCCGGCAAGGTCGCCACAAATCCGGCAAGGTCGTCATATTGCCGGCAAGGTCGCCATAAATCCGGCAAGGTCGCCATAAATCGGTAAAGGTCGCCACATTTCCGGCAAGGTCGCCATAAATCCGGTAAGGTGGCCACAAATCCGGCAAAGTCGCCACATTTCCGGCGAGGTCTCCATACATCCGGCAAAGTCGCCAAAAATCTGGCAAGATCGCAACATTTCCGGCGAGGTCGCCATAAAGCCGGCAAAGTCGCCACAAATCCGGCAAGATCGCCACATTCCCGGCGAGATCGCCATGAATCCTACAAGGTCGCCACAAACCCGGCAAGGTCGCCACATTCCCGGCGAGTCAGCGAACAATCCGGCAAGGTCGCCACAAATCCGGCAAGGTCACCATATTTCCGGCTCGCTCGCCATAAATCCGGCAAGTTCGCCACAAATCCGGCAAGGTCGTCATATTGCCGGCAAGGTCGCCATAAATCCGGCAAGGTCGCCATAAATCCGGAAATGTCGCCACATTTCCGGCAAGGTCGCCATAAATCCGGCAAGGTCGCCACAAATCCGGCAAAGTCGCCACATTTCCGGCGAGGTCGCCATACATCCGGCAAAGTCGCCAAAAATCCGGCAAGATCGCAACATTTCCGGCGAGGTCGCCACAAATCCGGCAAGGTCGCCAAAAATCCGGCAAGGTCGCCATATTTCCGGCTAGGTCGCCATAAATCTGGCAAGGTCGCCCCAAATCCGGCAAGGTCGTCATATTGCCGGCAAGGTCGCCATAAATCCGGCAAGGTCTCCATAAATCCGGAAAGGTCGCCACATTTCCGGCAAGGTCGCCATAAATCCGGCAAGGTGGCCACAAATCCGGCAGAGTGCCACATTTCCGGCGAGGTCTCCATACATCCGGCAAAGTCGCCAAAAATCCGGCAAGATCGCAACATTTCCGGCGAGGTCGCCATAAATCCGGCAAAGTCGCCACAAATCCGGCAAGGTCGCCACATTCCCGGCGAGATCGCCATCAATCCTAGAAGGTCGCCACAAATCCGGCAAGGTCGCCACATTCCCGGCGAGTTCGCGAACAATCCGGCAAGGTCGCCACAAATCCGGCAAGTTCGCCACAAATCCGACAATGTCGCCATATTCCCGGCAAGGTCGCTATAAATCCGGGAAGGTCGCCACAAATCCGGCAAGGTTCCATATTTCCGGCATGGTCGCCATAAATCCGGCAAGGTCGCCACAAATCCGGCAAGATCGCCATATTTCCGGCAAGGTCGCCATAAATCCGGCAAGGTCGCCACAAATCCGGCAAAGTCTCCATATTTCCGGCAAGGTCGCCAAAAATCCGGCAAGGTCGCCACATATCCGGCAAGGTCGCCATAATTCCGGCAAGGCCGCCACAAATCCGTCAAGGTCGCCATATTTCCGGCAAGGTCGCCATAAATCCGGCAAGGTCGCCATAAATCCGGAAAGGTCGCCACATTTCCGGCAAGGTCGCCATAAATCCGGCAAGGTGGCCACAAATCCGGCAGAGTCGCCACATTTCCGGCGAGGTCTCCATACATCCGGCAAAGTCGCCAAAAATCCGGCAAGATCGCAACATTTCCGACGAGGTCGCCATAAATCCGGCAAAGTCGCCACAAATCCGAAAGCCGTTGGAGAGGTCGCTGAGGGAGGAGCTACAACCGAGCGGTAGGACTTAAAAAGGAGCGCGGGGGCTTGTTCCTAACAGAGGTCCGAAAGCCGTTGGAGAGGTCGCTGAGGGAGGAGCTACAACCGAGCGGTAGGACTTAAAAAGGAGCGCGGGGGCTTGTTCCTAACAGAGGTCCGAAAGCCGTTGGAGAGGTCGCTGAGGGAGGAGCTACAACCGAGCGGTAGGACATAAAAAGGAGCGCGGGGGCTTGTTCCTAACAGAGGTCCGAAAGCCGTTGGAGAGGTCGCTGAGGGAGGAGCTACAACCGAGCGGTAGGACTTAAAAAGGAGCGCGGGGGCTTGTTCCTAACAGAGGTCCGAAAGCCGTTGGAGAGGTCGCTGAGGGAGGAGCTACAACCGAGCGGTAGGACTTAAAAAGGAGCGCGGGGGCTTGTTCCTAACAGAGGTCCGAAAGCCGTTGGAGAGGTGGCTGAGGGAGGAGCTACAACCGAGCGGTAGGACTTAAAAAGGAGCGCGGGGGCTTGTTCCTAACAGAGGTCCGAAAGCCGTTGGAGAGGTCGCTGAGGGAGGAGCTACAACCGAGCGGTAGGACTTAAAAAGGAACCCAAATCGGCAACGTTCCACTTCAAAAACAAGTGGGTTTGAGGAAGCCGCTGATTGGTGGACGCAGACAAGAGGGAGCAGCTGATTGGGAGTCAGATCCCTGCTGATTGTACTGTATTGTAGCAGTTTGTTTTGTATTGTAGCAGTTTGTTTTGTATTGTAGCAGTTTGTTTTGTATTGTAGCAGCTTGTTTTGTATTGTAGCAGGTTGTTTTGTATTATATCCAGGGTAAGGGAGTATGAGGGCCAGGGCAGTTTACTGTTCTGGATGTCAGATGTGGGAAGTCATGGAGTCTGATAGCCCTCCAGACGTCCACATCTGCGCCAGGTGTATCGAGATGGGGCTCCTAATGGACCGTATTAGGAACCTGGAGCAGCAGCTCGATGACCTCCGTCTGGTCAGGGAGAGCGAGGAAGGTCGCCCCAAATCCGGCAAGGTCGTCATATTGCCGGCAAGGCCGCCATAAATCCGGCAAGGTCGCAACAAATCCGGAAAGGTCGCCACATTTCCGGCAAGGTCGCCATAAATCCGGCGAGGTCGCCACAGATCCGGCAAGGTCGCCACATTTCCGGCGAGGTCGCCATACATCCGGCAAAGTCGCCAAAAATCTGGCAAGATCGCAACATTTCCAACGAAGTCGACATAAATCCGGCGAGGTCGCCTTAAATCCGGCATCGTCACCGCAAATCCGGCAAGGTCGCCACATTTCCGGCAAGGTCACCATTTTTTCGGCATGGTCGTTATAAATCCGGCAAGGTCGCCACAAATGCGGCAACGTCGCCATGTTTCCGGCAAGGTCGCCATAAATCCGGCAAGACCGCGACAAATCCGGCAAGGTCGCCACAAATCAAGCAAGGTCGCCAGTAACCCGGCAAGGTCGCCATATTTCCGGCTCGCTCGCCATAAATCCGGCAAGGTCGCCACAAATCCGACAAATGTCGCAATTTTCCGGCAAGGTCGCCATAAATCCGGCAAGGTCGCCCCACATCCGGCAAGGTCGCCATATTGCCGGCAAGGTCGCCATAAATCCGGCAAGGTCGCCACAAATCCGGCAAGGCCGCCACAAATCCGGCAAGGTCGCCATATTTCCGGCTAGGTCGCCATAAATCCGGCAAGGTCGCCACAAATCCTGCAAGGTCGCAATTTCCCGGCATGGTCGCCATAAATCCGGTAAAGTCGCCACAAATCCGGCAAGGTCGCCACAAATCCGGCAAGGTCGCCATATTCCCGGCAAGGTCGCCACAAATGCGGCAAGGTCGCCATGTTTCCGGCAAGGTCGCCATAAATCCGGCAAGACCGCCATAAATCCGGCAAGGTCGCCACAAATCCGGCAAGGTCGCCATAAAACCGGCAAGGTCGCCACAAATCCGGCAAGGTCGCCACATTTCAGGCGAGGTCGCCATACATCCGGCAAAGTCGCCAAAAATCTGGCAAGATCGCAACATTTCCGGCGAGGTCGCCATAAATCCGGCACAGTCGCCACAAATCCGGAAAGGTCGCCACATTCCCGGCGAGATCGCCATCAATCCCACAAGGTCGCCACTAATCCGGCAATGTCGCAACAATCCCGGCGAGGTCGCCAACAATCCGGCAAGGTCGCCACAAATCCGGAAAGGTCGCCACAAATCCGGCAAGGTCGCCACATTTCCGGCATGGTCGCCATAAATCCGGCAAGGTGGCCACAAATCCGGAAAGGTCGCCACATTTCCGGCAAGGTCGCCATAAATCCGGCAAGGTCGCCACAAATCCGGCAAGGTCGCCACATTTCGGGCGAGATCGCCATACATCCGGCAAAGTCGCCAAAAATCTGGCAAGATCGCAACATTTCCAACGAGGTCGACATAAATCCGGCAAAGTCGCCACAAATCCGGCAAGGTCGCCAAAAATCCGGCAAGGACGCCATATTTCCGGCAAGGTCGCCATAAATCCGACAAGGTCGCCACAAATCCGGAAATGTCGCCATATTTCCGGCAAGGTCGCCATAAATCTGGCAAGGTCTCCACAAATCCGGCAAAGGCGCCAAATTTCCGGCATGGTCGCCATAAATCCGGCAAGGTGGCCGCAAATCAGGGAAGGTCGCCATATTTCCGGCAATGTCGCCATAAATCCGGCAAGGTGGCCTCAAATCTGGCAAGGTCGCCACATTTCCTACGAGGTCGCCATAAATCCGGCAAGGTCGCCATAAATCCGGGAAGGTCGCCATAAATCCATCAAGGTCGCCACATTTCCGGCGAGGTCGCCATAAATCCGGCAAGGTCATCACAAATCCGGCAAGGTCGCCATATTTCCGGCGATGTCGCCATAAGTCCGGCAACGTCGCCGCAAATCCGGCAAGGTCGCCATAAATCCGGCGAGCTCGCCATAAATCCGGCAAGGAGGCTTCAAATCCGGCAAGGTCGCCACATTTCCGGCAACGTCAACATTTTTTCGGCAAGGTCGTTATAAATCCGGTAAAGTCGCCACAAACCCGGCAAGGTCGCCACAAATCCGGCAAGGTCGGCATATTCCCGGCAAGGTCGCCACAAATGCGGCAAGGTCGCCATGTTTCAGGCAAGGTCGCCATAAATCCGGCAAGACCGCCAAAAATCCGGCAAGGTCGCCACAAATCCGGCAAGGTCGCCATAAAACCGGCAAGGTCGCCACAAATCCGGCATGGTCGCCATATTCCCGGCAAGGTCGCCACAAATGCGGCAAGGTCGCCATGTTTCCGGCAAGGTCGCCATAAATCCGGCAAGACCGCCATAAATCCGGCAAGGTCGCCACAAATCCGGCAAGGTCGCCATAAAACCGGCAAGGTCGCCAAAAATCTGGCAAGATCGCAACATTTCCGGCGAGGTCGCCATAAATCCGGCACAGTCGCCACAAATCCGGCAAGTTCGCCACATTCCCGGCGAGATCGCCATCAATCCCACAAGGTCGCCACAAATCCGGCAATGTCGCAACATTCCCGGCGAGGTCGCCAACAATCCGGCAAGGTAGCCACAAATCCGGAAAGGTCGCCACAAATCCGGCAAGGTCGCCACATTTCCGGCATGGTCGCCATAAATCCGGCAATGTGGCCACAAATCCGGAAAGGTCGCCACATTTCCGGCAAGGTCGCCATAAATCCGGCAAGGTCGCCACAAATCCGGCAAGGTCGCCACATTTCCGGCGAGATCGCCATACATCCGGCAAAGTCGCCAAAAATCTGGCAAGATCGCAACATTTCCAACGAGGTCGACATAAATCCGGCAAAGTCGCCACAAATTCGGCAAGGTCGCCAAAAATCCGGCAAGGGCGCCATATTTCCGGCAAGGTCGCCATAAATCCGGCAAGGTCGCCACAAATCCGGAAATGTCGCCATATTTCCGGCAAGGTCGCCATAAATCCGGCAAGGTCTCCACAAATCCGGCAAGGGCGCCAAATTTCCGGCATGGTCGCCATAAATCCGGCAAGGTGGCCGCAAATCAGGGAAGGTCGCCATATTTCCGGCAATGTCGCCATAAATCCGGCAAGGTGGCCTCAAATCTGGCAAGGTCGCCACATTTCCTACGAGGTCGCCATAAATCCGGCAAGGTTGCCATAAATCCGGGAAGGTCGCCATAAATCCATCAAGGTCGCCACATTTCCGGCGATGTCGCCATAAATCCGGCAAGGTCACCACAAATCCGGCAATGTCGCCACATTTCCGGTGAGGTCGCCATAAATCCGGCAAGGTCGCCACAAATCCGGCAAGGTCGCCATATTTCCGGCGAGGTCGCCATAAGTCCGGCAACGTCGCCGCAAATCCGCCAAGGTCGCCATAAATCCGGCGAGCTCGCCATAAATCCGGCAAGGTGGCTTCAAATCCGGCAAGGTCGCCACATTTCCGCAACGTCACCATTTTTTCGGCAAGGTCGTTATAAATCCGGCAAGGTCGCCACAAATGCGGCAAGGTCGCCATAAATCCGGTAAGATCGCCACAAATCCGGCAAGGTCGCCACAAACCCGGCAAGGTCGCCATATTTCCTGCTCGCTCGCCATAAATCCGGCAAGGTCGCCACAAACCGGACAAGGTCGCAATTTTCCGGCAAGGTCGCCATAAATCCGGTAAGGTCGCCCCAAATCCGGCAAGGTCGGTATATTGCCGGCAAGGTCGCCATAAATATGGCAAGGTCACCACAAATCCGGCAAGGTCGCCAAAAATCCGGCAAGGTCGCCACAAATCCGGCAAAGTCGCCACATTTCCGGCGAGGTCGCCATACACCCGGCAAGGTCGCCGCAAATCCGGCAAGGTCGCCATAAATCCGGCAAGGTCCCCATAAATCCGGAAAGGTCGCCACATTTCCGGCAAGGTCGCCATAAATCCGGCAAGGTCGCCACAAATCCGGCAAAGTCGCCACATTTCCGGCGAGGTCGCCATACATCCGGCAAAGTCGCCAAAAATCCGGCAAGATCGCAACATTTCCGGCGAGGTCGCCATAAATCCGGCAAAGTCGCCACAAATCCGGCAACGTCGCCACATTCCCGGCGAGATCGCCATCAATGCTGCAAGGTCGCCATAAATCCGGCAAGGTCACCACAAATCCGGCAAAGTCGCCAATTTTCCGGCGAGGTCGCCATAAATCCGGCAAGGTCGCCACAAATCCAGCAAGGTCGCCATATTTCCGGCGAGGTCGCCATAAATTCGGCAACGTCGCCGCAAATCCGGCAAGGTCGCCATAAATCCGGCCAGCTCGCCATAAATCCGGCAAGGTGGCCTCAAATCCTGCAAGGTCGCCACATTTCCGGCAAGGTCACCATTTTTTCGGCAAGGTCGTTATAAATCCGGCAAGGTCGCCACAAATGCGGCAAGGTCGCCATAAATCCGGCAAGATCGGCAGAAATGTGGCAAGGTCGCCACAAACCCCGCAAGGTCGCCATATTTCCGGCTCGCTCGCCATAAATCCGGCAAGGTCGCCACAAATCCGACGGTCGTAATTTTCCGGCAAGGTCGCCATAAATCCTGCAAGATCACCACAAATCCGGCAAGGTCGCCACATTCCCGGCGAGTTCGCCAACAATCCGGCAAGGTCGCCACAAATCCGGCAAGATCGCCACAAACCCGGCAATGTCGCCATATTCCCGGCAAGGTCGCCATAAATCCGGCAAGGTCGCCACAAATCCGGCAAGGTCTCCATATTTCCGGCATGGTCGCCATAAATCCGGCAAGGTCGCCACAAATCCGGCAAGGTCGCCATAATTCCGGCAAGGCCGCCACAAATCCGTCAAGGTCGCCATATTTCCGGCATTGTCGTCATAAATCCGGCAAGGTGGCCACAAATCAGGGAAGGTCGCCATATTTCCGGCAATGTCGCCATAAATCCGGCAAGGTGGCCTCAAATACGGCTAGGTCGCCACATTCCCGGCAAGGTCGCCATAAATCCGGCAAGGTCGCCACAAATCCGGCAAGGTCGCCACAAATCCGGCATGGTCGCCATATTTCCGGCTCGCTCGCCATAAATCCGGCAAGGTCGCCACAAATCCGGCAAGGTCGTCATATTGCCGGCAAGGTCGCCATAAATCCGGCAAGGTCGCCATAAATCCGGAAATGTCGCCACATTTCCGGCAAGGTCGCCATAAATCCGGCAAGGTCGCCACAAACCCGGCAAAGTCGCCACATTTCCGGCGAGGTCGCCATACATCCGGCAAAGTCGCCATAAATCCGGCAAGATCGCAACATTTCCGGCGAGGTCGCCATAAATCCGGAAAAGTCGCCACAAATCCGGCAAGGTCGCCACATTACCGGCGAGATCGCCATCAATCCTACAAGGTCGCCACAAATCCGGCAAGGTCGCCACATTCCCGGCGAGGTCGCCAACAATCCGGCAAGGACGCCACAAATCCGGCAACGTCGCCACAAATCCGGCAAAGTCGCCATATTCCCGGAAAGGTCGCCATAAATCCGGCAAGGTCGCCACAAATCCGGCAAGGTCTCCATATTTCCGGCATGGTCGCCATAAATCCGGCAAGGTCGCCACAAATCCGGCAAGGTCGCCATATTTCCGGCAAGGTCGCCATAAATCCGGCAAGGTCGCCACAAATCCGGCAAAGTCTCCATATTTCCGGCAAGGTCGCCATAAATCCGGCAAAGTCGCCACAAATCCGGCAAGGTCGCCATAATTCCGGCAAGGCCGCCACAAATCCGTCAAGGTCGCCATATTTCCGGCATTGTCGTCATAAATCGGGCAAGGTGGCCACAAATCAGGGAAGGTCGCCATTTTTCCGGCAATGTCGCCATAAATCCGGCAAGGTGGCCTCAAATACGGCTAGGTCGCCACATTCCCGGCAAGGTCGCCATAAATCCGGCAAGGTCGACATAAATCTGGGAAGGTCGCCATAAATCCATCAAGGGCGCCACATTTCCGGCGAGGTCGCCATAAATCCGGCAAGGTCACCACAAATCCGGCAAAGTCGCCAATTTTCCGGCGAGGTCGCCATAAATCCGGCAAGGTCGCCACAAATCAGGCAATGTCGCCATATTTCCGGCGAGGTCGCCATAAATCCGGCAACGTCGCCGCAAATCCGGCAAGGTCGCCATAAATCCGGCCAGCTCGCCACAAATCCGGCAAGGTCTCCATATTTCCGGCAAGGTCGCCATAAATCCGGCAAAGTCGCCACAAATCCGGCAAGGGTCGCCATAATTCCGGCAAGGCCGCCACAAATCCGTCAAGGTCACCATATTTCCGGCATTGTCGTCATAAATCCGGCAAGGTGGCCACAAATCAGGGAAGGTCGCCATATTTCCGGCAATGTCGCCATAAATCCGGCAAGGTGGCCTCAAATACGGCTAGGTCGCCACATTCCCGGCAAGGTCGCCATAAATCCGGCAAGGTCGACATAAATCTGGGAAGGTCGCCATAAATCCATCAAGGGCGCCACATTTCCGGCGAGGTCGCCATAAATCCGGCAAGGTCACCACAAATCCGGCAAAGTCGCCAATTTTCCGGCGAGGTCGCCATAAATCCGGCAAGGTCGCCACAAATCAGGCAATGTCGCCATATTTCCGGCGAGGTCGCCATAAATCCGGCAACGTCGCCGCAAATCCGGCAAGGTCGCCATAAACCCGGCCAGCTCGCCACAAATCCGGCAAGGTCTCCATATTTCCGGCATGGTCGCCATAAATCCCGCAAGGTCGCCACAAATCCGCCAAGATCGCAATATTTCCGGCAACGTCGCCATAAATCCGGCAAGGTCGCCACAAATCCGGCAAAGTCTCCATATTTCCGGCAAGGTCGCCATAAATCCGGCAAGGTCGCCACAAATCCGGCAAGGTCGCCATAATTCCGGCAAGGCCGCCACAAATCCGTCAAGGTCGCCATATTTCCGGCATTGTCCTCATAAACCCGGCAAGGTGGCCACAAATCAGGGAAGGTCGCCATATTTCCGGCAATGTCGCCATAAATCCGGCAAGGTGGCCTCAAATACGGCTAGGTCGCCACATTCCCGGCAAGGTCGCCATAAATCCGGCAAGGTCGCCACAAATCCGGCAACGTCGCCACAAATCCGGCAAAGTCGCCATATTCCCGGCAAGGTCGCCATAAATCCGGCAAGGTCGCCACAAATCCGGCAAGGTCTCCATATTTCCGGCATGGTCGCCATAAATCCGGCAAGGTCGCCACAAATCCGGCAAGGTCGCCATATTTCCGGCAAGGTCGCCATAAATCCGGCAAAGTCGCCACAAATCCGGCAAGGTCGCCATAATTCCGGCAAGGCCGCCACAAATCCGTCAAGGTCGCCATATTTCCGGCATTGTCGTCATAAATCCGGCAACGTGGCCACAAATCAGGGAAGGTCGCCATATTTCCGGCAATGTCGCCATAAATCCGGCAAGTGGCCTCAAATACGGCTAGGTCGCCACATTCCCGGCAATGTCGCCATAAATCCGGCAAGGTCGACATAAATTTGGGAAGGTCGCCATAAATCCATCAAGCGCGCCACATTTCCGACGAGGTCGCCATAAATCCGGCAAGGTCACCACAAATCCGGCAAAGTCGCCAATTTTCCGGCGAGGTCGCCATAAATCCGGCAAGGTCGCCACAAATCAGGCAATGTCGCCATATTTCCGGCGAGGTCGCCATAAATCCGGCAACGTCGCCGCAAATCCGGCAAGGTCGCCATAAATCCGGCCAGCTCGCCACAAATCCGGCAAGGTCTCCATATTTCCGGCATGGTCGCCATAAATCCCGCAAGGTCGCCACAAATCCGCCAAGATCGCAATATTTCCGGCAAGGTCGCCATAAATCCGGCAAGGTCGCCACAAATCCGGCAAAGTCTCCATATTTCCGGCAAGGTCGCCATAAATCCGGCAAGGTCGCCACAAATCCGGCAAGGTCGCCATAATTCCGGCAAGGCCGCCACAAATCCGTCAAGGTCGCCATATTTCCGGCATTGTCGTCATAAACCCGGCAAGGTGGCCACAAATCAGCGAAGGTCGCCATATTTCCGGCAATGTCGCCATAAATCAGGCAAGGTGGCCTCAAATACGGCTAGGTCGCCACATTCCCGGCAAGGTCGCCATAAATCCGGCAAGGTCGCCACAAATCCGGCAAGGTCGCCACAAATCCGGCAAGGTCGCCATATTTCCGGCTAGGTCGCCATAAATCCGGCAAGTTCGCCACAAATCCGGCAAGGTCGTCATATTGCCGGCAAGGTCGCCATAAATCCGGCAAGGTCGCCATAAATCCGGAAATGTCGCCACATTTCCGGCAAGGTCGCCATAAATCCGGCAAGGTCGCCACAAATCCGGCAAAGTCGCCACATTTCCGGCGAGGTCGCCATACATCCGGCAAAGTCGCCAAAAATCCGGCAAGATCGCAACATTTCCGGCGAGGTCGCCATAAATCCGGCAAAGTCGCCACAAATCCGGCAAGGTCGCCACATTACCGGCGAGATCGCCATCAATCCTACAAGGTCGCCACAAATCCGGCAAGGTCGCCACGTTCCCGGCGAGGTCGCCAACAATCCGGCAAGGTCGCCTCAAATCCGGCAAGGTCGCCACATTTCCGGCAAGGTCACCATTTTTTTCCGCAAGGTCGTTATAAATCCGGCAAGGTGCCACAAATGCGGCAAGGTCGCCATAAATCCGGCAAGATCGCCAGAAATCCGGCAAGGTCGCCACAAACCCCGCAAGGTCGCCACATTTCCGGCAAGGTCGCCATAAATCCGGCAAGGTCGCCACAAATCCGGCAAAGTCGCCACATTTCCGGCGAGGTCGCCATACATCCGGCAAGGTCGCCAAAAATCCGGCAAGATCGCAACATTTCCGGCGAGGTCGCCATAAATCCGGCAAGGTGGCCTCAAATACGGCTAGGTCGCCACATTCCCGGCAAGCTCGCCATAAATCCGGCAAGGTCGCCACAAATCCGGCAAGGTCGTCATATTGCCGGCAAGGTCGCCATAAATCCGGCAAGGTCGCCATAAATCCGGAAATGTCGCCACATTTCCGGCAAGGTCGCCATAAATCCGGCAAGGTCGCCACAAATCCGGCAAAGTCGCCACATTTCCGGCGAGGTCGCCATACATCCGGCCAAGTCGCCAAAAATCCGGCAAGATCGCAACATTTCCGGCGAGGTCGCCATAAATCCGGCAAAGTCGCCACAAATCCGACAAGGTCGCCACATTACCGGCGAGGTCGCCAACAATCCGGCAAGGTCGCCACAAATCCGGCAACGTCGCCACAAATCCGGCAAAAGTCGCCATATTCCCGGCAAGGTCGCCATAAATCCGGCAAAGTCTGCACAAATCCGGCAAGGTCTCCATATTTCCGGCATGGTCGCCATAAATCCGGCAAGGTCGCCACAAATCCGGCAAGGTCGCCATATTTCCGGCAAGGTCGCCATAAATCCGGCAAGGTCGCCACAAATCCGGCAAAGTCTCCATATTTCCGGCAAGGTCGCGATAAAATCCGGCAAGGTCGCCACAAATCCGGCAAGGTCGCCATAATTCCGGCAAGGCCTCCACAAGTCCGTCAAGGTCGCCATATTTCCGGCATTCTCGTCATAAATCCGGCAAGGTGGCCACAAATCAGGGAAGGTCGCCATATTTCCGGCAATGTCGCCATAAATCCGGCAAGGTGGCCTCAAATACGGCTAGGTAGCCACATTCCCGGCAAGGTCGCCATAAATCCGGCAAGGTCGACATAAATCTGGGAAGGTCGCCATAAATCCATCAAGGGCGCCGCATTTCCGGCGAGGTCGCCATACATCCGGACAAGTCGCCAAAAATCCGGCAAGATCGCAACATTTCCGGCGAGGTCGCCATAAATCCGGCAAAGTCGCCACAAATCCGACAAGGTCGCAACATTACCGGCGAGATCGCCATCAATCCTACAAGGTCGCCACAAATCCGGCAAGGTCGCCACATTCCCGGCGAGGTCGCCAAAAATCCGGCAAGTCGCCACAAATCCGGCAACGTCGCCACAAATCCGGAAAAGTCGCCATATTCCCGGCAAGGTCGCCATAAATCCGGCAAGGTCTACACAAATCCGGCAAGGTCTCCATATATCCGGCATGGTCGCCATAAATCCGGCAAGGTCGCCACAAATCCGGCAAGGTCGCCATATTTCCGGCAAGGTCGCCATAAATCCGGCAAGGTCGCCACAAATCCGGCAAAGTCTCCATATTTCCGGCAAGGTCGCGATAAAATTCGGCAAGGTCGCCACAAATCCGGCAAGGTCGCCATAATTCTGGCAAGGCCGCCACAAATCCGTCAAGGTCGCCATATTTCCGGCATTCTCGTCATAAATCCGGCAAGGTGGCCACAAATCAGGGAAGGTCGCCATATTTCCGGCAATGTCGCCATAAATCCGGCAAGGTGGCCTCAAATACGGCTAGGTCGCCACATTCCCGGCAAGGTCGCCATAAATCCGGCAAGGTCGACAAAAATCTGGGAAGGTCGCCATAAATCCATCAAGGGCGCCGCATTTCCGGCGAGGTCGCCATAAATCCGGCAAGGTCACCACAAATCCGGCAAAGTCGCAAATTTTCCGGCGACGTCGCCACAAATCAGGCAAGGTCGCCATATTTCCGGCGAGGTCGCCATAAATCCGGCAACGTCGCCGCAAATCCGGCAAGGTCGCCATAAATCCGGCCAGCTCGCCATAAATCCGGCAAGGTGCCACAAATGCGGCAAGGTCGCCATAAATCCGGCAAGATCGCCAGAAATCCGGCAAGGTGGCCACAAACCCCGCAAGGTCGCCATATTTCCGGCTCGCTCGCCATAAATCCGGCAAGGTCGCCACAAATCCGGCAAGGTCGCCATAATTCCGGCAAGGCCGCCACAAATCCGTCAAGGTCGCCATATTTCCGGCATTGTCGTCATAAATCCGGCAAGGTGGCCACAAATCAGGGAAGGTCGCCATATATCCGGCAATGTCGCCATGAATCCGGCAAGGTGGCCTCAAATACGGCTACGTCGCCACATTCCCGGCAAGGTCGCCATAAATCCGGCAAGGTCGCCACAAATCCGGCAAGGTCGCCACAAATCCGGCAAGGTCGTCATATTGCCGGCAAGGTCGCCATAAATCCGGCAAGGTCGCCATAAATCCGGAAAGGTCGCCACATTTCCGGCAAGGTCGCCATAAATCCGAAAAGGTGGCCACAAATCCGGCAAAGTCGCCACATTTCCGGCGAGGTCTCCATACATCCGGCAAAGTCGCCAAAAATCCGGCAAGATCGCAACATTTCGGGCGAGATCGCCATCAATCCTACAAGGTCGCCACAAAATCCGGCAAGGTCGCCACATTCCCGGCGAGTCAGCGAACAATCCGGCAAGGTCGCCACAAATCCGGCAAGGTCGCCATATTTCCGGCTAGGTCGCCATAAATCTGTCAAGGTCGCCCCAAATCCGGCAAGGTCGTCATATTGCCGGCAAGGTCGCCATAAATCCGGCAAGGTCGCCATAAATCCGGAAAGGTCGCCACATTTCCGGCAAGGTCGCCATAAATCCGGCAAGGTGGCCACAAATCCGGCAGAGTCGCCACATTTCCGGCGAGGTCTCCATACATCCGGCAACGTCGCCGCAAATCCGGCAAGGTCGCCATAAATTCGGCCAGCTCGCCATAAATCCGGCAAGGTGCCACAAATGCGGCAAGGTCGCCATAAATCCGGCAAGATCGCCAGAAATCCGGCAAGGTGGCCACAAACCCCGCAAGGTCGCCATATTTCCGGCTCGCTCGCCATAAATCCGGCAAGGTCGCCACAAATCCGGCAAGGTCGCCATAATTCCGGCAAGGCCGCCACAAATCCGTCAAGGTCGCCATATTTCCGGCATTGTCGTCATAAATCCGGCAAGGTGGCCACAAATCAGGGAAGGTCGCCATATATCCGGCAATGTCGCCATGAATCCGGCAAGGTGGCCTCAAATACGGCTACGTCGCCACATTCCCGGCAAGGTCGCCATAAATCCGGCAAGGTCGCCACAAATCCGGCAAGGTCGCCACAAATCCGGCAAGGTCGTCATATTGCCGGCAAGGTCGCCATAAATCCGGCAAGGTCGCCATAAATCCGGAAAGGTCGCCACATTTCCGGCAAGGTCGCCATAAATCCGAAAAGGTGGCCACAAATCCGGCAAAGTCGCCACATTTCCGGCGAGGTCTCCATACATCCGGCAAAGTCGCCAAAAATCCGGCAAGATCGCAACATTTTCGGGCGAGATCGCCATCAATCCTACAAGGTCGCCACAAATCCGGCAAGGTCGCCACATTCCCGGCGAGTCAGCGAACAATCCGGCAAGGTCGCCACAAATCCGGCAAGGTCGCCATATTTCCGGCTAGGTCGCCATAAATCTGTCAAGGTCGCCCCAAATCCGGCAAGGTCGTCATATTGCCGGCAAGGTCGCCATAAATCCGGCAAGGTCGCCATAAATCCGGAAAGGTCGCCACATTTCCGGCAAGGTCGCCATAAATCCGGCAAGGTGGCCACAAATCCGGCAGAGTCGCCACATTTCCGGCGAGGTCTCCATACATCCGGCAAAGTCGCCAAAAATCCGGCAAGATCGCAACATTTCCGGCGAGGTCGCCATAAATCCGGCAAAGTCGCCACAAATCCGGCAAGGTCGCCACATTCCCGGCGAGATCGCCATCAATCCTACAAGGTCGCCACAAATCCGGCAAGGTCTCCATATTTCCGGCATGGTCGCCATAAATCCGGCAAGGTCGCCACAAATCCGGCAAGGTCGCCATATTTCCGGCAAGGTCGCCATAAATCCGGCAAGGTCGCCACAAATCCGGCAAAGTCTCCATATTTCCGGCAAGGTCGCGATTAAATCCGGCAAGGTCGCCACAAATCCGGCAAGGTCGCCATAATTCCGGCAAGGCCGCCACAAATCCGTCAAGGTAGCCATATTTCCGGCATTCTCGTCATAAATCCGGCAAGGTGGCCACAAATCAGGGAAGGTCGCCATATTTCCGGCAATGTCGCCATAAATCCGGCAAGGTGGCCTCAAATACGGCTAGGTCGCCACATTCCCGGCAAGGTCGCCATAAATCCGGCAAGGTGGACATAAATCTGGTAAGGTCGCCATAAATCCATCAAGGGCGCCGCATTTCCGGCGTGGTCGCCATAAACCCGGCAAGGTCACCACAAATCCGGCAAAGTCGCAAATTTTCCGGCGAGGTCGACATAAATCCGGCAAGGTCGCCACAAATCAGGCAAGGTCGCCATATTTCCGGCGAGGTCGCCATAAATCCGGCAACGTCGCCGCAAATCCGGCAAGGTCGCCATAAATCCGGCCAGCTCGCCATAAATCCGGCAAGGTGCCACAAATGCGGCAAGGTCGCCATAAATCCGGCAAGATCGCCATAAATCCGGCAAGGTGGCCACAAACCCCGCAAGGTCGCCATATTTCCGGCTCGCTCGCCATAAATCCGGCAAGGTCGCCACAAATCCGACAAGGTCGTAATTTTCCGGCAAGGTCGCCATAAATCCGGCAAGGTCGCCCCAAATCCGGCAAGGTCGGCATATTGCCGGCAAGGTCGCCATAAATATGGCAAGATCACCACAAATCCGGCAAGGTCGCCACAAATCCGGTAAGGTCGCCACATTTCCGGCAAGGTCGCCATAAATCCGGCAAGGTGGCCACAAATCCGGCAGAGTCGCCACATTTCCGGCGAGGTCTCCATACATCCGGCAAAGTCGCCAAAAATCCGGCAAGATCGCAACATTTCCGGCGAGGTCGCCATAAATCCGGCAAAGTCGCCACAAATCCGGCAAGGTCGCCACATTCCCGGCGAGATCGCCATCAATCCTACAAGGTCGCCACAAATCCGGCAAGGTCTCCATATTTCCGGCATGGTCGCCATAAATCCGGCAAGGTCGCCACAAATCCGGCAAGGTCGCCATATTTCCGGCAAGGTCGCCATAAATCCGGCAAGGTCGCCACAAATCCGGCAAAGTCTCCATATTTCCGGCAAGGTCGCGATTAAATCCGGCAAGGTCGCCACAAATCCGGCAAGGTCGCCATAATTCCGGCAAGGCCGCCACAAATCCGTCAAGGTAGCCATATTTCCGGCATTCTCGTCATAAATCCGGCAAGGTGGCTACAAATCAGGGAAGGTCGCCATATTTCCGGCAATGTCGCCATAAATCCGGCAAGGTGGCCTCAAATACGGCTAGGTCGCCACATTCCCGGCAAGGTCGCCATAAATCCGGCAAGGTGGACATAAATCTGGTAAGGTCGCCATAAATCCATCAAGGGCGCCGCATTTCCGGCGTGGTCGCCATAAACCCGGCAAGGTCACCACAAATCCGGCAAAGTCGCAAATTTTCCGGCGAGGTCGACATAAATCCGGCAAGGTCGCCACAAATCAGGCAAGGTCGCCATATTTCCGGCGAGGTCGCCATAAATCCGGCAACGTCGCCGCAAATCCGGCAAGGTCGCCATAAATCCGGCCAGCTCGCCATAAATCCGGCAAGGTGCCACAAATGCGGCAAGGTCGCCATAAATCCGGCAAGATCGCCATAAATCCGGCAAGGTGGCCACAAACCCCGCAAGGTCGCCATATTTCCGGCTCGCTCGCCATAAATCCGGCAAGGTCGCCACAAATCCGACAAGGTCGTAATTTTCCGGCAAGGTCGCCATAAATCCGGCAAGGTCGCCTCAAATCCGGCAAGGTCGGCATATTGCCGGCAAGGTCGCCATAAATATGGCAAGATCACCACAAATCCGGCAAGGTCGCCACAAATCCGGTAAGGTCGCCATATTTCCGGCTAGGTCGCCATAAATCTGGCAAGGTCGCCCCAAATCCGGCAAGGTCGTCATATTGACGGCAAAGTCGCCATAAATCCGGCAAGGTCGCCATAAATCCGGAAAGGTCGCCACATTTCCGGCAAGGTCGCCATAAATCCGGCAAGGTGGCCACAAACCCGGCAGAGTCGCCACATTTCCGGCGAGGTCTCCATACATCCGTCAAAGTCGCCAAAAATCCGGCAAGATAGCAACATTTCCGGCGAGGTCGCCATAAATCCGGCAAAGTCGCCACAAATCCGGCAAGGTCGCCACATTCCCGGCGAGATCGCCATCAATCCTACAAGGTCGCCACAAATCCGGCAAGGTCGCCACATTCCCGGCGAGTTGGCGAACAATCCGGCAAGGTCGCCATAAATCCGGCAAGGTCGCCCCAAATCCGGCAAGGTCGGCATATTGCCGGCAAGGTCGCCATAAATATGGCAAGATCACCACAAATCCGGCAAGGTCGCCACAAATCCGGTAAGGTCGCCATATTTCCGGCTAGGTCGCCATAAATCTGGCAAGGTCGCCCCAAATCCGGCAAGGTCGTCATATTGACGGCAAGGTCGCCATAAATCCGGCAAGGTCGCCATAAATCCGGAAAGGTCGCCACATTTCCGGCAAGGTCGCCATAAATCCGGCAAGGTGGCCACAAACCCGGCAGAGTCGCCACATTTCCGGCGAGGTCTCCATACATCCGTCAAAGTCGCCAAAAATCCGGCAAGATAGCAACATTTCCGGCGAGGTCGCCATAAATCCGGCAAAGTCGCCACAAATCCGGCAAGGTCGCCACATTCCCGGCGAGATCGCCATCAATCCTACAAGGTCGCCACAAATCCGGCAAGGTCGCCACATTCCCGGCGAGTTGGCGAACAATCCGGCAAGGTCGCCATAAATCCGGCAAGTTCGCCACAAATCCGGCAATGTCGCCATATTCCCGGCAAGGTCGCCATAAATCCGGGAAGGTCGCCACAAATCCGGCAAGGTTCCATATTTCCGGCATGGTCGCCATAAATCCGGCAAGGTCGCCACAAATCCGGCAAGATCGCCATATTTCCGGCAAGGTCGCCATAAATCCGGCAAGTTCGCCACAAATCCGGCAAAGTCTCCATATTTCCGGCAAGGTCGCCAAAAATCCGGCAAGGTCGCCACATATCCGGCAAGGTCGCCATAATTCCGGCAAGGCCGCCACAAATCCGTCAAGGTCGCCATATTTCCGGCAATGTCGCCATAAATCCGGCAAGGTGGCCTCAAATACGGCTAGGTCGCCACATTCCAGGCAAGCTCGCCATAAATCCGGCAAGGTGCCACAAATGCGGCAAGGTCGCCATAAATCCGGCAAGATCGCCATAAATCCGGCAGGGTGGCCACAAACCCCGCAAGGTCACCATATTTCCGGCTCGCTCGCCATAAATCCGGCAAGGTCGCCACAACTCCGACAAGGTCGTAATTTTCCGGCAAGGTCGCCATAAATCCGGCAAGGTCGCCCCAAATCCGGCAAGGTCGGCATATTGCCGGCAAGGTCGCCATAAATATGGCAAGATCACCACAAATCCGCCAAGGTCGCCACAAATCCGGCAAGGTCGCCATATTTCCGGCTAGGTCGCCATAAATCTGGCAAGGTCGCCCCAAATCCGGCAAGGTCGTCATATTGCCGGCAAGGTCGCCATAAATCCGGCAAGGTCGCCATAAATCCGGAAAGGTCGCCACATTTCCGGCAAGGTCGCCATAAATCCGGCAAGGTGGCCACAAATCCGGCAGAGTCGCCACATTTCCGGCGAGGTCTCCATACATCCGGCAAAGTCGCCAAAAATCCGGCAAGATCGCAACATTTCCGACGAGGTCGCCATAAATCCGGCAAAGTCGCCACAAATCCGAAAGCCGTTGGAGAGGTCGCTGAGGGAGGAGCTACAACCGAGCGGTAGGACTTAAAAAGGAGCGCGGGGGCTTGTTCCTAACAGAGGTCCGAAAGCCGTTGGAGAGGTCGCTGAGGGAGGAGCTACAACCGAGCGGTAGGACTTAAAAAGGAGCGCGGGGGCTTGTTCCTAACAGAGGTCCGAAAGCCGTTGGAGAGGTCGCTGAGGGAGGAGCTACAACCGAGCTGTAGGACTTAAAAAGGAGCGCGGGGGCTTGTTCCTAACAGAGGTCCGAAAGCCGTTGGAGAGGTCGCTGAGGGAGGAGCTACAACCGAGCGGTAGGACTTAAAAAGGAGCTCGGGGGCTTGTTCCTAACAGAGGTCCGAAAGCCGTTGGAGAGGTCGCTGAGGGAGGAGCTACAACCGAGCGGTAGGACTTAAAAAGGAGCGCGGGGGCTTGTTCCTAACAGAGGTCCGAAAGCCGTTGGAGAGGTCGCTGAGGGAGGAGCTACAACCGAGCGGTAGGACTTAAAAAGGAGCGCGGGGGCTTGTTCCTAACAGAGGTCCGAAAGCCGTTGGAGAGGTCGCTGAGGGAGGAGCTACAACCGAGCGGTAGGACTTAAAAAGGAACCCAAATCGGCAACGTTCCACTTCAAAAACTAGTGGGTTTGAGGAAGCCGCTGATTGGTGGACGCAGACAAGAGGGAGCAGCTGATTGGGAGTCAGATCCCTGCTGATTGTACTGTATTGTAGCAGTTTGTTTTGTATTGTAGCAGTTTGTTTTGTATTGTAGCAGTTTGTTTTGTATTGTAGCAGCTTGTTTTGTATTGTAGCAGGTTGTTTTGTATTATATCCAGGGTAAGGGGAGTATGAGGGCCAGGGCAGTTTACTGTTCTGGATGTCAGATGTGGGAAGTCATGGAGTCTGATAGCCCTCCAGACGTCCACATCTGCGCCAGGTGTATCGAGATGGGGCTCCTAATGGACCGTATTAGGAACCTGGAGCAGCAGCTCGATGACCTCCGTCTGGTCAGGGAGAGCGAGGAAGTCATTGAGAGGAGTTACAGGGATGTGGTCACTCCAACACCACAGGAGGCAGGCAAGTGAATCACGGTTGGGAGAGGCAAGGGGCACAGGCAGGGACTAGAGAGTACCCCGGTGGCTGTACACCTTGACAATAAGTACTCCTGTTTGAGCACTGTTGCGGTGGACAGCCTACCTGGGGGTAGCGACAGCGGCCGGGCCTCCGGTATAGGGACCGGTCCTGTTGCTCAGAAGGCTAAGGAAAAGAAGAGGAGGGCAATATTAATAGGGGACTCTATAGTTAGGGGGTCAGACAGGCGATTCTGTGGACGCAGTCGGGAGACCCGGATGGTAGTTTGCCTCCCTGGTGCCAGGGTCTGTGATGTGTCTCAACGTGTCCAAGACATCCTGAAAGGGCAGGGAGAGGAGCCCGAGGTCGTGATACATATAGGTACCAATGACATAGGTGAAAAAAGAGAAGAGGTCCTGAAAGGAGAATTTAGGGAGTTAGGAGGGGAGTTAAAGAGAAGGACAGCAAAGGTAACAATCTCGGGATTACTGCCTGTACCACGCGACAGTGAGAGTAGGAATGGAGCGAGTTGGAGGATAAATGCGTGGCTGAAGGACTGGTGCAGAAGGCAGGGATTCAAATTTCTGGATCATTGGGACCTCTTTTGTGGAAGGTTCGACCTGTACAAAAAGGATGGGTTGCACTTGAACCTGAGGGGGACCGATATCCTGTCGGGGAGATCTGCAAAGGCTACTGGGGAGACTTTAAACTAGAATGGTTGGGGGGAGGGACTCAAATAGAGAATGCTATTAGACAGTGTGTGAGGCAGGAGGCAGAGAAGGAAAGCACTCAGACCCAACATGTAGGGGGGAAAGAAGAAAACAATAATAAACAGAGAATAAGAGGTGGTGGGGTTCTTAAATGGGTGAGCAGAGAAACAGATGGGTGTAAAATGCGGGCGGAAGCAATAGGTAGCAAGGTGAAAGGTAAAAGTGGCAGGCAGACAAATCCAGGGCAAAAATCAAAAAGAGCCACTTTTCAACATAATTGTATAAGGGGTAAGAGCGTTGTAAAAACAAGCCTGAAGGCTTTGTGTCTCAATGCAAGGAGCATTCGTAATAAGGTGGATGAGTTGAACGTGCAGATAGCAATTAATGGTTATGATATAGTTGGGATCACGGAGACATGGCTCCATGGTGACCAAGGCTGGGAGCTGAACATCCAGGGATATTCAATATTCAGGAGGGATAGAGAGAAAGGAAAAGGAGGTGGGGTAGCGTTGCTGGTTAGAGAGGAGATTAACGCAGTGGAAAGGAAGGACATTAGCTTGGAGGATGTGGAATCGGTATGGGTAGAGCTGCGAAACACTAAGGGGCAGAAAACGCTGGTGGGTGTCGCTGAAGTTGGGGATGGCATCAAACAGGAAATTAGAAATGCGTGCAACAAAGGCAAAACAGTTATAATGGGTGACTTCAATCTACATATAGATTGGGTGAATCAAATTGGCAGGGGTGCTGAGGAAGAGGATTTCTTGGAATGTATGAGGGATAGTTATCTAAACCAACATGTAGAGGAACCAACGAGAGAGCAGGCTATTCTAGACTGGGTATTGAGTAATGAGGAAGGGTTAGTTAGCAGACTTGTTGTGCGTGCCCCCTTGGGCAAGAGTGATCATAATATGGTTGAGTTATTCATTAGGATGGAGAGTGACATTGTTAATTCAGAAACAACGGTTCTGAACTTAAAGAAAGGTAACTTTGAGGGTATGAGACGTGAATTGGCCAAGATTGACTGGCAATTAGTTCTAAAAGGGTTGACGGTGGATATGCAATGGAAGGCATTTAAAGACTGCATGGATGAACTACAAAAATTGTTCATCCCAGTTTGGCAAAAGAATAAATCAAGGAAGGTAGTGCATCCGTGGATAACAAGGGAAATCAGGGATAGTATCAAAGCAAAAGATGATGCGTACAAATTAGCCAGAAAAAGCAGCATACCAGAGGACTGGGAGAAATTCAGAGACCAGCAGAGGAGGACAAAGGGCTTAATTAGGAAAGGGAAAATAGATTATGAAAGGAAACTGGCAGGGAACATAAAAGCTGACTGCAAAAGTTTGTATAGATATGTGAAGAGAAAGAGATTTAGTTAAATCAAATGTAGGTCCCTTGCAGTCAGAAACAGGTGAATTGATCATGGGGAACAAGGATATGGCAGACCAATTGAATAACTACTTTGGTTCCGTCTTCACTAAGGAAGACATAAATAATCTGCCGGAAATAGCAGGGGGCCGCGGGTCAAAGGAGATGGAGGAACTGAGTGAAATCCAGGTTAGTCGGGAAGTGGTGTTGGGTAAATTGAATGGATTAAAGGCCGATAAATCACCAGGGCCAGATAGGCTGCATCCCAGAGTACTTAAGGAAGTAGCTCCAGAAATAGTGGATGCATTAGTGATAATTTTTCAAAACTCTTTAGATTCTGGAGTAGTTCCTGAGGATTGGAGGGTAGCAAACGTAACCCCACTTTTTAAGAAGGGAGGGAGAGAGAAAACGGGGAATTACAGACCAGTTAGTCTAACATCGGTAGTGGGGAAACTGCTAGAGTCAGTTATTAAAGATGGGATAGCAGCACATTTGGAAAGTGGTGAAATCATTGGACAAAGTCAGCATGGATTTACGAAAGGTAAATCGTGTCTGACGAATCTTATAGAATTTTTCGAGGATGTAACTAGTAGAGTGGATAGGGGAGAACCAGTGGATGTGTTGTATCTGGACTTTCAGAAGGCTTTCGACAAGGTACCACATAAGAGATTAGGATACAAACTTAAATCACACGGTATTGGGGGTTCAGTATTGATGTGGATAGAGAACTGGCTGGCAAACAGGAAGCAAAGAGTAGGAGTAAACGGGTCCTTTTCACAATGGCAGGCAGTGACTAGTGGGGTACCGCAAGGCTCAGTGCTGGGACCCCAGCTATTTACAATTTATATTAATGATATGGACTAGGGAATTGAAAGCAACATCTCCAAGTTTGCGGATGACACTAAGCTGGGGGGCAGTGTTAGCTGTGAGGAGGATGCTAGGAGACTGCAAGGTGACTTGGATAGGCTGGGTGAGTGGGCAAATGTTTGGCAGATGCAGTATAACGTGGATAAATGTGAGGTTATCCACTTTGGTAGCAAAAACGAGAAGGCAGACTATTATCTAAATGGTGGCCGTTTAGGAAATGGGGAGATGCAGCGAGACCTGGGTGTCATGGTACACCAGTCATTGAAAGTAGGCATGCAGGTGCAGCAGGCAGTGAAGAAAGCGAATGGTATGTTGGCCTTCATAGCAAGAGGATTTGAGTATAGGAGCAGGGAGGTTCTACTGCAGTTGTACAGGGTCTTGGTGAGACCACACCTGGAGTATTGCGTACAGTTTTGGTCCCCAAATCTGAGGAAGGACATTATAGCCATAGAGGGAGTGCAGAGAAGGTTCACCAGACTGATTCCTGGGATGTCAAGACTTTCATATGAAGAAAGACTGGATAGACTTGGCTTATACTCGCTAGAATTTAGGAGATTGAGAGGGGATCTTATAGAAACGTACAAAATTCTTATGGGGTTGGACAGGCTAGATGCAGGAAGATTGTTCCCGATGTTGGGGAAGTCCAGGACAAGGGGTCACAGCTTAAGGATAAGGGGGAAATCCTTTAAGACCGAGATGAGGAAAAACTTTTTCACACAGAGAGTGGTGAATCTCTGGAACTCTCTGCCACAGAGGGTAGTTGAGGCCAGTTCATTGGCTATATTTAAGAGGGAATTAGATGTGGCCCTTGTGGCTAAAGGGATCAGGGGGTATGGAGAGAAGGCAGGTACGGGATACTGAGTTGGATGATCAGCCATGATCGTATTGAATGGCGGTGCAGGCTCGAAGGGCCGAATGGCCTAGTCCTGCACCTATTTTCTATGTATCTATGTATCTATAAATCCGGCAAGGTCGCCACATTCCCGGCGAGATCGCCATCAATCCTACAAGGTCGCCACAAATCCGGCAAGGTCGCCACATTCCCGGCGAGTTCGCGAACAATCCGGCAAGGTCGCCACAAATCCGGCAAGTTCGCCACAAATCCGGCAATGTCGCCATATTCCCGGCAAGGTCGCCATAAATCCGGGAAGGTCGCCACAAAGCCGGCAAGGTTCCATATTTCCGGCATGGTCGCCATAAATCCGGCAAGGTCGCCACAAATCCGGCAAGATCGCCATATTTCCGGGAAGGTCGCCATAAATCCGGCAAGGTCGCCACAAATCCGGCAAAGTCTCCATATTTCCGGCAAGGTCGCCATAAATCCGGCAAGGTCGCCACATATCCGGCAAGGTCGCCATAATTCCGGCAAGGCCGCCACAAATCCGTCAAGATCGCCATATTTCCGGCATTGTCGTCATAAATCCGGCAAGGTGGCCACAAATCCGGCAAGGTCGCCATAAATCCGGCAAGGTCGCCATATTCCCGGCAAGGTCGCCATAAATCCGGAAAGGTCGCCACATTTCCGGCAAGGTCGCCATAAATCCGGCAAGGTGGCCACACATCCGGCAGAGTCGCCACATTTCCGGCGACGTCTCCATACATCCGGCAAAGTCGCCAAAAATCCGGCAAGATCGCAACATTTCCGGCGAGGTCGCCATAAATCCGGCAAAGTCGCCACAAATCCGGCAAGGTCGCCACATTCCCGGCGAGATCGCCACCAATCCTACAAGGTCGCCACAAATCCGGCAAGGTCGCCACATTCCCGGCGAGTTCGCGAACAATCCGGCAAGGTCGCCACAAATCCGGCAAGTTCGCCACAAATCCGGCAATGTCGCCATATTCCCGGCAAGGTCGCCATAAATCCGGGAAGGTCGCCACAAAGCCGGCAAGGTTCCATATTTCCGGCATGGTCGCCATAAATCCGGCAAGGTCGCCACAAATCCGGCAAGATCGCCATATTTCCGGCAAGGTCGCCATAAATCCGGCAAGGTCGCCACAAATCCGGCAAAGTCTCCATATTTCCCGCAAGGTCGCCATAAATCCGGCAAGGTCGCCACATATCCGGCAAGGTCGCCATAATTCCGGCAAGGCCGCCACAAATCCGTCAAGATCGCCATATTTCCGGCATTGTCGTCATAAATCCGGCAAGGTGGCCACAAGTCAGGGAAGGTCGCCATATTTCCGGCAATGTCGCCATAAATCCGGCAAGGTGTCCTCAAATACGGCTAGGTCGCCACATTCCAGGCAAGGTCGCCATAAATCCGGCAAGGTCGCCACAAATCCGGCAAGGTCGCCACAAATCCGGCAAGGTCGCCATATTTCCGACTAGGTCGCCACAAATCCGGCAAGGTCGCAATTTTCCGGCATGGTCGCCATAAATCCGGCAAGGTCGCCCCAAATCCGCAAGGTCGTCATATTGCTGGCAAGGTCGCCATAAATCCGGCAAGGTCGCCACAAATCCGGAAAGGTCGCCACATTTCCGGCAAGGTCGCCATAAATCCGGCAAGGTCGCCACAAATCCGGCAAGGTCGCCATATTTCCGGCAAGGTCGACATAAATCCGGCAAGGTCGCCACAAATCCGGGAAAGTCTCCATATTTCCGGCAAGGTCGCCATTAATCCGGCAAGGTCGCCACAAATCCGGCATGGTCGCCATATTCCCGGCAAGGTCGCCATAAATCCGGGAAGGTCGCCACAAAGCCGGCAAGGTTCCATATTTCCTGCATGGTCGCCATAAACCCTGCAAAGTCGCCATAAATCCGGCGAGGTCGCCATATTTCCGGAAACGTCGCCATAAATCCGGCAAGGTCGCCATAATTCCGGCGAGGTCGCCATATTTCCGACAAGGTCGCCATAAATCCGGCAAGGTCGCCATAAATCCGGCGAGGTCGCCATATTTCCGGCAAGGTCGCCATAAATCCGGCAAGGTCGCCATAAATCTGGCGAGGTCTCCATAATTCCGGCAAGGTCGCCATATTTCCGTCAAGGTCGCATAAATCCGGCGACGACGCCATATTCCCGGCAAGGACGCCTAAAACCCTGCAGGGTCGCCATAAATGCGGCGAGGTCGCCATATTTCCGACAAGGTCGCCATAAATCCGGCAAGGTCGCCATAATTCCGGCGAGGACGCCATATTTCCGACAAGGTCGCCATAAATCCGGCAAAGTCGCCACAAATCCGGCAAGGTCGCCATAATTCCGGCAAGGCCGCCACAAATCGTCAAGGTCGCCATATTTCCGGCATTGTCGTCATAAATCGGGCAAGGTGGCCACAAATCAGGGAAGGTCGCCATATTTCCGGCAATGTCGCCATGAATCCGGCAAGGTGGCCTCAAGTACGGCTAGGTCGCCACATTACCGGCAAGGTCGCCATAAATCCGTCAAGGTCGCCACAAATCCGGCAAGGTCGCCACAAATCCGGCAAGCGCCATATTTCCGGCTAGGTCGCCATAAATCCGGCAAGGTCGCCACAAATCCGGCAAGGTCGCAACATTTCCGGCGAGGTCGCCATACATCAGGCAAAGTCGCCAAAAATCCGGCAATATCACAACATTTCCGGCGAGGTCGCCATAAACCCGGCAAAGTCGCCACAAATCCGGCAAGGTCGCCACATTCCCGGCGAGATCGCCATCAATCCTACAAGGACGCCACAAATCCGGCAAGGTCGCCACATTCCCGGCGAGGTCGCCAACAATCCGGCAAGGTCGCCACAAATCCGGCAAGGTCGCCATAATTCCGGCAAGGCCGCCACAAATCCGTCAAGGTCGCCATATTTCCGGCATTGTCGTCATAAATCCGGCAAGGTGGCCACAAATCAGGGAAGGTCGCCATATGTCCGGCAATGTCGCCATAAATCCGGCAAGGTGGCCTCAAATACGGCTAGGTCGCCACATTCCCGGCAAGGTCGCCAGAAATCCGGTAAGGTCGCCACAAATCCGGCAAGGTCGCCACAAAACCGGCAAGGTCGCCATATTTCCGGCTAGGTCGCCATAAATCCGGCAAGGTCGCCCCAAATCCGGCAAGGTCGCAATTTTCCGGCATGGTCGCCATAAATACGGCAAGGTCGCCCCAAATCCGGAAGGTCGTCATATTGCTGGCAAGGTAGCCATAAATCCGGCAAGATCGCCACAAATCCGGAAAGGTCGCCACATTTCCGGCAAGGTCGCCATAAATCCGGCAAGGTCGCCACAAATCCGGCAAGGTCGCAACATTTCCGGCGAGGTCGCCATACATCCGGCAAAGTCGCCAAAAATCCGGCAATATCGCAACATTTCCGGCGAGGTCGCCATAAACCCGGCAAAGTCGCCACAAATCCGGCAAGGTCGCCACATTCC
The DNA here is from genome assembly GCA_038087875.1 of Malacoraja senta. Classification (NCBI taxonomy): domain Eukaryota; kingdom Metazoa; phylum Chordata; class Chondrichthyes; order Rajiformes; family Rajidae; genus Malacoraja; species Malacoraja senta. Next base: position 182,872 of record JAXLNO010000767.1, on the reverse strand, counting down.
CGGCGAGATCGCCATCAATCCTACAAGGTCGCCACAAATCCGGCAAGGTCGCCACATTCCCGGCGAGGTCGCAACAATCCGGCAAGGTCGCCACAAATCCGGCAAGGTCGCCATAAATCCGGCAAGGTCGCCATATTCCCGGCAAGGTCGGCATAAATCCGGCAAGATCGCCACAAATCCGGGAAGGTCGCCATATTTCCGGCAAGGTCGCCATAAATCCGGCAAGGTCGCCACAAATCCGGCAAGGTCGCAACATTTCCGGCGAGGTCGCCATACATCCGGCAAAGTCGCCAAAAATCCGGCAATATCGCAACATTTCCGGCGAGGTCGCCATAAACCCGGCAAAGTCGCCACAAATCCGGGAAGGTCGCCATATTTCCGTCAAGGTCGGCATAAATCCGGCAAGGTCGCCATCAATCCGGTGAGATCGCCATATTTCACTTAAGGTCGCCATGAATCCGGCAAGGTCGCCATAAATCCGGCGAGGTCGCCATATTTCCGGCAAGTTCGCCATAAATACGGCAAGGTCGCCCTAAACCCGGCAAGGTCGCCATCTTTCCGGCAAGTTCGCCATTAATCCGGCAAGGTCGACATAAATCCTGCGAGGTCGCCATCTTTCTGTCAGGTTCCGCCATAAATCCGGCAAGGTCGCCATAAATCCTGCGATGTCGCCATATTTCCAGCAAGGTCGCCATAAATACGGCGAGGTCGCCACAAATCCGGCGTGGCAGCCATATTTCCGTCGAGGTCGCCATATTTCCCGCAAGGTCGCCATAAATCCGGCGAGGTCGCCATATTTCCGCCAAGGTCGCCATAAATCCGGCAAGATCGCCATAAATCCGGCGAGGTCGCCATATTTCCGGAAAGGTCGCCATAAACCCGGCAAGATCGCCATAAACCGGCGAGGTCGCCATATTTCCATCAAGGTACACATAAATCCGGCGAGCTCGCCATAATTCCGGCGAGGTAGCCATATTTCCGGCAAGGTCGCCATAAATCCGGCGAGTCGCCATATTTCCGGCAAGGACGCCATAAATCCGGCAAAGTCGCCATAAATCCGGCGAGGACGCCATATTTTTGGCAAAGTCGCCATAAACCCTGCAAAGTCGCCATAAATCCGGCGAGGTCGCCATATTCCCGGCAACGTCGCCATAAATCCGGCAAGGTCGCCATAATTCCGGCGAGGTCGCCATATTTCCGACAAGGTCGCCATAAATCCGGCAAGGTCGCCATAAATCCGGCGAGGTCGCCATATTTCCGGCAAGGTCGCCATAAATCCGGCAAGGTCGCCATAAATCTGGCGAGGTCTCCATATTTCCGGCAAGGTCGCCATATTTCCGTCAAGGTCTCCATAAATCCGGCAAGGTCGCCATAAATCCGGCGACGACGCCATATTCCCGGCAAGGAGGCCTAAAACCCTGCAGGGTCGCCATAAATGCGGCGAGGTCGCCATATTTCCGGAAAGGTCGCCATAAATCCGGCAAGATCGCCATAAACCGGCGAGGTCGCCATATTTCCATCAAGGTACACATAAATCCGGCGAGCTCGCCATAATTCCGGCGAGGTCGCCATATTTCCGGCAAGGTCGCCATAAATCCGGCGATGTCGCCATATTTCCGGCAAGGTCGACATAAAATCCGGCCTGGTCGCCATAAATCCGGCGAGGTCGCCATATTTCCTGCAAGGTCGCCATAAATCCGTCAAGGTCGCCATAAATCCGGCGAGGTCGCCATATTTCCGGCGAGGTCGCCAAAAATCCGGCAAGGTCTCCATAAATCCGGCAAGGTCCCCATATTTCCTGCAAGGTCGCCATAAATCCGTCAAGGTCGCCATAAATCCGGCGAGGTCGCCATATTTCCGGCGAGGTCGCCAAAAATCCGGCAAGGTCTCCATAAATCCGGCGCGGTCGCCATATTTCCGGCGAGGACGCCATAAATCCCGCAAGGTCGCCATAAATCCGGCGAGGTCGCCAAAAATCCGGCAAGGTCTCCATAAATTCGGCAAGGTCGGCATATTCCGGCAAGGTCGCCATAAATCCAGCAAGGTCGCCATAAACCGGGCAAGGTCGCCACAAATCCGTCAAGGTCGCCACTTTTGCGGCAATGTCGCCATAAATCCGGCTAGGTCGCCACAATTATGGCAAGGTCGCCACATTTCCGGCAAGGTCGCCATAAATCCGGCAAGGTCGCCACATTTCCGGCAAGGTCGCCTTAAATCCCGCAAGTTCGCAACAAATCCGACAAGGTCGCCATAAATCCGGCAAGGTCGCCACATTTAAGGCTAGGTCGCCATAAATCCGGCAAGGTCGCCACAAATCCGGCAAGGTCGCCATATTTCCGGCAAGGTCGCCACAAATGCGGCAAGATCCTCATATTCCGGCAAGGTCGCAATAAATCCGGCAAGGTAGCCACAAATGCGGAAAGGTCGACATATTTCCGGCAAGGTCGCCACAAAACCGACAAGGTCGCCATATTTCCGGCAGGGTGCCATAAATCCCGCAAGGCCGCCACAAATCCGACAAGGTCGCCATATATCCGCAAGGTCGCCACATTTAAGGCTAGGTCGCCATAAATCCGGCAAGGTCGCCACAAATCCGGCAAGGTCGCCATATTTCCGGCAAGGTCGCCACAAATGCGGCAAGATCCTCATATTCCGGCAAGGTCGCAATAAATCCGGCAAGGTAGCCACAAATGCGGAAAGGTCGACATATTTCCGGCAAGGTCGCCACAAAACCGACAAGGTCGCCATATTTCCGGCAGGGTGCCATAAATCCCGCAAGGCCGCCACAAATCCGGCAAGGTCGCCATATTTCCGGCAATGTCGCCATAAATCCGGCAAGATCGCCATAAACCCGGCGAGGTCGCCATATTTCCGGCAAGGTCGCCATAAATCCGGCAAGGTTGCCATAAATCTGGCGAGGTCTCCATATTTCCGGCAAGGTCGCCATATTTCCGGCACGTTCGCCATAAATCCGGCGAGGGCCCCATATTTCCGTCAAGGTCGCCATAAATCCGGGAAGGTCGCCATAAATCCGGCGACGACGCCATATTCCCGGCAAGGACGCCAAAAACCCTGCAAGGTCGCCATAAATGCGGCGAGGTCGCCATATTCCCGGCAAGGTCTTCATAAATCCTGCAAGGTCGCCATAAATCCGGCGATGTCGCCATATTTCCGGAAAGGTCGACATAAATCCGGCCAGGTCGCCATAAATCCGGCGAGGTCGCCATATTTCCTGCAAGGTCGCCATAAATCCGTCAAGGTCGCCATATTTCCGGCGAGGTCGCCAAAAATCCGGCAAGGTCTCCATAAATCCGGCGCGGTCGCCATATTTCCGGCGAGGTCGCCATAAATGCCGCAAGGTCGCCATAAATCCGGCGAGGTCGCCATATTTCCGGCGAGGTCGCCAAAAATCCGGCAAGGTCTCTATAAATCCGGCAAGGTCGGCATATTTCCGGCAAGGTCGCCATAAATCCAGCAAGGTCGCCATAAATCCGGCAAGGTCGCCACAAATCCGGCAAGGTCGCCATATTTCCGGCAAGGTCGCCACAAATGCGGCAAGGTCCTCATATTTCCGGCAAGGTCGCAATAAATCCGGCAAGGTAGCCACAAATGCGGAAAGGTCGACATATTTCCGGCAAGGTCGCAATAAATCCGGCAAGGTCGCCACAAATCCGATAAGGTCGCCATATTTCCGGCAAGGTCGCCACAAATCCGGCAATGTCGCCATATTTCCGGCAATGTCGCCATAAATCCGGCAAGGTCTCCACAAATCCGGCAAGGTCGCCATATATCCGGCAAGGTCGCCACTAATCCGGCAAGGTCGCCATATTTCCGGCAAGGTCGCCATAATTCCAGCAAGGTCGCCACAAACCCGGCAAGGCCGACATATTTCCGGCATGGTCGCCATAATTCCGGCAAGGTGGCCACAAATCAGGAAAGGTCGCCATATTTCCGGCAATGTCGCCATAAATCCGGCAAGGTGGCATCAAATCCGGCTAGGTCGCCACATTCCCGACAAGGTCGCCATAAATCCGGCAAGGTCGCCACAAATCCTGCAATGTCGCCACAAATGCGGCAAGGTCGCCATATTTCCGCCAAGGTCGCCATAAATCCGGCAAGGTCGCCACAAATGCGGCAAGGGCCTCATATTTCCGGCAAGGTTGCCACAAATGCGGAAAGGTCGACATATTTCCGGCAAGGTCGACATAAATCCGGCAAGGGTCGGCACAAATGCGGCAAGGTCGTCATATTTCCGGCAAGGTCGCCATAAATCCGGCAAGGTCGCAACAAATGCGGCAAGGTCGCCATATTCCCGGCAAGGTCGCCATAAATCCGGCAAGGTCGCCATAAATCCGGCGAGGTCGCCATATTTCCTGCAAGGTTGCCATAAATCCGTCAAGGTCGCCATAAATCCGGCGAGGCCGCCATATTTCCGGCGAGGTCGCCAAAAATCCGGCAAGGTCTCCATAAATCCGGCGCGGTCGCCATATTTCCGGCGAGGTCGCCATAAATCCCGCAAGGTCGCCATAAATCCGGCGAGGTCGCCATATTTACGGCGAGGTCGCCAAAAATCCGGCAAGGTCTCTATAAATCCGGCAAGGTCGGTATATTTCCGGCAAGGTCGCCATAAATCCAGCAAGGTCGCCATAAATCCGGCAAGGTCGCCACAAATCCGGCAAGGTCGCCATATTTCCGGCAAGGTCGCCACAAATGCGGCAAGGTCCTCATATTTCCGGCAAGGTCGCAATAAATCCGGCAAGGTAGCCACAAATGCGGAAAGGTCGACATATTTCCGGCAAGGTCGCAATAAATCCGGCAAGGTCGCCACAAATCCGATAAGGTCGCCATATTTCCGGCAAGGTCGCCATAAATCCCGCAAGGCCGCCACAAATCCGGCAATGTCGCCATATTTCCGGCGAGGTCGCCAAAAATCCGGCAAGGTCTCCATAAATCCGGCGCGGTCGCCATATTTCCGGCGAGGTCGCCATAAATCCTGCAAGGTCGCCATAAATCCGGCGAGGTCGCCATATTTACGGCGAGGTCGCCAAAAATCCGGCAAGGTCTCTATAAATCCGGCAAGGTCGGCATATTTCCGGCAAGGTCGCCATAAATCCAGCAAGGTCGCCATAAATCCGGCAAGGTCGCCACAAATCCGGCAAGGTCGCCATATTTCCGGCAAGGTCGCCACAAATGCGGCAAGGTCCTCATATTTCCGGCAAGGTCGCAATAAATCCGGCAAGGTAGCCACAAATGCGGAAAGGTCGACATATTTCCGGCAAGGTCGCAATAAATCCGGCAAGGTCGCCACAAATCCGATAAGGTCGCCATATTTCCGGCAAGGTCGCCATAAATCCCGCAAGGCCGCCACAAATCCGGCAATGTCGCCATATTTCCGGCAATGTCGCCAAAAATCCGGCAAGGTCTCCACAAATCCGGCAAGGTCGCCATATATCCGGCAAGGTCGCCACAAATCCTGCAAGGTCGCCATAAATCCGGCAAGGTCGCCATAATTCCAGCAAGGTCGCCACAAACCCGGCAAGGCCGCCATATTTCCGGCATGGTCGCCATAATTCCGGCAAGGTGGCCACAAATCAGGAAAGGTCGCCATATTTCCGGCAATGTCGCCATAAATCCGGCAAGGTGGCATCAAATCCGGCTAGGTCGCCACATTCCCGACAAGGTCGCCATAAATCCGGCAAGGTCGCCACAAATCCGGCAATGTCGCCACAAATGCGGCAAGGTCGCCATATTTCCGCCAAGGTCGCCATAAATCCGACAAGGTCGCCACAAATGCGGCAAGGTCCTCATATTTCCGGCAAGGTCGCCACAAATGCGGAAAGGTCGACATATTCCGGCAAGGTCGACATAAATCCGGCAAGGTCGGCACAAATGCGGCAAGGTCGTCATATTTCCGGCAAGGTCGCCATAAATCCGGCAAGGTCGCAACAAATGCGGCAAGGTCGCCATATTCCCGGCAAGGTCGCCATAAATCCGGCAAGGTCGCCATAAATCCGGCGAGGTCGCCATATTTCCTGCAAGGTTGCCATAAATCCGTCAAGGTCGCCATAAATCCGGCGAGGTCGCCATATTTCCGGCGAGGTCGCCAAAAATCCGGCAAGGTCTCCATAAATCCGGCGCGGTCGCCATATTTCCGGCGAGGTCGCCATAAATCCCGCAAGGTCGCCATAAATCCGGCGAGGTCGCCATATTTCCGGCGAGGTCGCCAAAAATCCGGCAAGGTCTCTAAAAATCCGGCAATGTCGGCATATTTCCGGCAAGGTCGCCATAAATCCAGCAAGGTCGCCATAAATCCGGCAAGGTCGCCACAAATCCGGCAAGGTCGCCATATCTCCGGCAAGGTCGCCACAAATGCGGCAAGGTCCTGATATTTCCGGCAAGGTCGCAATAAATCCGGCAAGGTCGCAATTTTCCGGCATGGTCGCCATAAATACGGCAAGGTCGCCCCAAATCCGGAAGGTCGTCATATTGCTGGCAAGGTAGCCATAAATCCGGCAAGGTCGCCACAAATCCGGAAAGGTCGCCACATTTCCGGCAAGGTCGCCATAAATCCGGCAAGGTCGCCACAAATCCGGCAAGGTCGCAACATTTCCGGCGAGGTCGCCATACATCCGGCAAAGTCGACAAAAATCCGGCAATATCGCAACATTTCCGGCGAGGTCGCCATAAACCCGGCAAAGTCGCCACAAATCCGGCAAGGTCGCCACATTCCCGGCGAGATCGCCATCAATCCTACAAGGTCGCCACAAATCCGGCAAGGTCGCCACATTCCCGGCGAGGTCGCCAACAATCCGGCAAGGTCGCCACAAATCCGGCAAGGTCGCCATAAATCCGGCAAGGTCGCCATATTCCCGGCAAGGTCGCCATAAATCCGGCAAGATCGCCACAAATCCGGGAAGGTCGCCATATTTCCGTCAAGGTCGGCATAAATCCGGCAAGGTCGCCATCAATCCGGTGAGGTCGCCATACTTCACTTAAGGTCGCCATGAATCCGGCAAGGTCGCCATAAATCCTGCGACGTCGCCATATTTCCGGCAAGTTCGCCATAAATACGGCAAGGTCGCCCTAAACCCGGCAAGGTCGCCAACTTTCCGGCAAGTTCGCCATAAATCCGGCAAGGTCGACATAATTCCTGCGAGGTCGCCATCTTTCCGGCAGGTTCGCCATAAATCCGGCAAGGTCGCCATAAATCCTGCGATGTCGCCATATTTCCAGCAAGGTCGCCATAAATACGGCGAGGTCGCCACAAATCCGGCGTGGCAGCCATATTTCCGGCGAGGTCGCCATATTTCCCGCAAGGTCGCCATAAATCCGGCGAGGTCGCCATATTTCCGCCAAAGTCGCCATAAATCCGGCAAGGTCGCCATAAATCCGGCGAGGTCGCCATATTTCCGGAAAGGTCGCCATAAACCCGGCAAGATCGCCATAAACCGGCGAGGTCGCCATATTTCCATCAAGGTACACATAAATCCGGCGAGCTCGCCATAATTCCGGCGAGGTCGCCATATTTCCGGCAAGGTCGCCATAAACCCGGCGAGGTCGCCATACTTCCGGCAAGGTCGCCATAAAATCCGGCAAAGTCGCCATAAATCCGGCGAGGACGCCATATTTCTGGCAAAGTCGCCATAAACCCTGCAAAGTCGCCATAAATCCGGCGAGGTCGCCATATTCCCGGCAACGTCGCCATAAAATCCGGCAAGGTCGCCATAATTCCGGCGAGGTCGCCATATTTCCGACAAGGTCGCCATAAATCCGGCAAGGTCGCCATAATCCGGCGAGGTCGCCATATTTCCGGCAAGGTCGCCATAAATCCGGCAAGGTCGCCATAAATCTGGCGAGGTCTCCATATTTCCGGCAAGGTCGCCATATTTCCGTCAAGGTCTCCATAAATCCGGCAAGGTCGCCATAAATCCGGCGACGACGCCCTATTCCCGGCAAGGACGCCTAAAACCCTGCAGGGTCGCCATAAATGCGGCGAGGTCGCCATATTTCCGGAAAGGTCGCCATAAATCCGGCAAGATCGCCATAAACCGGCGAGGTCGCCATATTTCCATCAAGGTACACATAAATCCGGCGAGCTCGCCATAATTCCGGCGAGGTCGCCATATTTCCGGCAAGGTCGCCATAAATCCGGCGATGTCGCCATATTTCCGGCAAGGTCGACATAAATCCGGCCTGGTCGCCATAAATCCGGCGAGGTCGCCATATTTCCTGCAAGGTCGCCATAAATCCGTCAAGGTCGCCATAAATCCGGCGAGGTCGCCATATTTCCGGCGAGGTCGCCAAAAATCCGGCAAGGTCTCCATAAATCCGGCAAGGTCCCCATATTCCTGCAAGGTCGCCATAAATCCGTCAAGGTCGCCATAAATCCGGCGAGGTCGCCATATTTCCGGCGAGGTCGCCAAAAATCCGGCAAGGTCTCCATAAATCCGGCAAGGTCCCCATATTTCCTGCAAGGTCGCCATAAATCCGTCAAGGTCGCCATAAATCCGGCGAGGTCGCCATATTTCCGGCGAGGTCGCCAAAAATCCGGCAAGGTCTCCATAAATCCGGCGCGGTCGCCATATTTCCGGCGAGGACGCCATAAATCCCGCAAGGTCGCCATAAATCCGGCAAGGTCGCCATAAATCCTGCGATGTCGCCATATTTCCAGCAAGGTCGCCATAAATACGGCGAAGTCGCCACAAATCCGGCGTGGCAGCCATATTTCCGGCGAGGTCGCCATATTTCCCGCAAGGTCGCCATAAATCCGGCGAGGTCGCCATATTTCCGCCAAAGTCGCCATAAATCCGGCAAGGTCGCCATAAATCCGGCGAGGTCGCCATATTTCCGGAAAGGTCGCCATAAACCCGGCAAGATCGCCATAAACCGGCGAGGTCGCCATATTTCCATCAAGGTACACTTAAATCCGGCGAGCTCGCCATAATTCCGGCGAGGTCGCCATATTTCCGGCAAGGTCGCCATAAACCCGGCGAGGTCGCCATACTTCCGGCAAGGTCGCCATAAATCCGGCAAAGTCGCCATAAATCCGGCGAGGACGCCATATTTCTGGCAAAGTCGCCATAAACCCTGCAAAGTCGCCATAAATCCGGCGAGGTCGCCATATTCCCGGCAACGTCGCCATAAATCCGGCAAGGTCGCCATAATTCCGGCGAGGTCGCCATATTTCCGACAAGGTCGCCATAAATCCGGCAAGGTCGCCATAAATCCGGCGAGGTCGCCATATTTCCGGCAAGGTCGCCATAAATCCGGCAAGGTCGCCATAAATCTGGCGAGGTCTCCATATTTCCGGCAAGGTCGCCATATTTCCGTCAAGGTCTCCATAAATCCGGCAAGGTCGCCATAAATCCGGCGACGACGCCATATTCCCGGCAAGGACGCCTAAAACCCTGCAGGGTCGCCATAAATGCGGCGAGGTCGCCATATTTCCGGAAAGGTCGCCATAAATCCGGCAAGATCGCCATAAACCGGCGAGGTCGCCATATTTCCATCAAGGTACACATAAATCCGGCGAGCTCGCCATAATTCCGGCGAGGTCGCCATATTTCCGGCAAGGTCGCCATAAATCCGGCGATGTCGCCATATTTCCGGCAAGGTCGACATAAATCCGGCCTGGTCGCCATAAATCCGGCGAGGTCGCCATATTTCCTGCAAGGTCGCCATAAATCCGTCACGGTCGCCATAAATCCGGCGAGGTCGCCATATTTCCGGCGAGGTCGCCAAAAATCCGGCAAGGTCTCCATAAATCCGGCGAGGTCCCCATATTTCCTGCAAGGTCGCCATAAATCCGTCAAGGTCGCCATAAATCCGGCGAGGTCGCCATATTTCCGGCGAGGTCGCCAAAAATCCGGCAAGGTCTCCATAAATCCGGCGCGGTCGCCATATTTCCGGCGAGGACGCCATAAATCCCGCAAGGTCGCCATAAATCCGGCGAGGTCGCCAAAAATCCGGCAAGGTCTCCATAAATCCGGCAAGGTCGGCATATTTCCGGCAAGGTCGCCATAAATCCAGCAAGGTCGCCATAAACCGGGCAAGGTCGCCACAAATCCGTCAAGGTCGCCACTTTTGCGGCAATGTCGCCATAAATCCGGCTAGGTCGCCACAATTACGGCAAGGTCGCCACATTTCCGGCAAGGTCGCCATAAAATCCGGCAAGGTCGCCACATTTCCGGCAAGGTCGCCTTAAATCCCGCAAGTTCGCAACAAATCCGACAAGGTCGCCATAAATCCGGCAAGGTCGCCACATTTACGGCTAGGTCGCCATAAATCCTGCAAGGTCGCCACAAATCCGGCAAGGTCGCCATATTTCCGGCAAGGTCGCCACTAATGCGGCAAGATCCTCATATTCCGGCAAGGTCGCAATAAATCCGGCAAGGTAGCCACAAATGCTGAAAGGTCGACATATTTCCGGCAAGGTCGCAATAAATCCGGCAAGGTCGGCACAAAACCGACAAGGTCGCCATATTTCCGGCAAGGTCGCCATAAATCCCGCAAGGCCGCCACAAATCCGGCAAGGTCGCCATATTTCCGGCAATGTCGCCATAAATCCGGCAAGGTCGCCATAAACCCGGCGAGGTCGCCATATTTCCGGCAAGGTCGCCATAAATCCGGCAAGGTCGCCATAAATCTGGCGAGGTCCCCATATTTCCGGCAAGGTCGCCATATTTCCGGCAAGTTCGCCATAGATCCGTCGAGGGCCCCATATTTCCGTCAAGGTCGCCATAAATCCGGCAAGGTCGCCATAAATCCGGCGACTACGCCATATTCCCGGCAAGGACGCCAAAAACCCTGCAAGGTCGCCATAAATGCGGCGAGGTCTCCATATTCCCGGCAAGGTCTTCATAAATCCTGCAAGGTCGCCATAAATCCGGCGATGTCGCCATATTTCCGGAAAGGTCGACATAAATCCGGCCAGGTCGCCATAAATCCGGCAAGGTCGCCATATTTCCTGTAAGGTCGCCATAAATCCGTCAAGGTCGCCATAAATCCGGCGAGGTCGCCATATTTCCGGCGAGGTCGCCAAAAATCCGGCAAGGTCGCCATAAATCCGGCGAGGTCGCCATATTTCCTGCAAGGTTGCCATAAATCCGTCAAGGTCGCCATAAATCCGGCGAGGTCGCCATATTTCCGGCGAGGTCGCCAAAAATGCGGCAAGGTCTCCATAAATCCGGCGCGGTCGCCATATTTCCGGCGAGGTCGCCATAAATCCCGCAAGGTCGCCATAAATCCGGCAAGGTCGCCACAAATCCGGCAAGGTCGCCATATTTCCGGCAAGGTCGCCACAAATGCGGCAAGGTCCTCATATTTCCGGCAAGGTCGCAATAAATCCGGCAAGGTAGCCACAAATGCGGAAAGGTCGACATATTTCCGGCAAGGTCGCAATAAATCCGGCAAGGTCGCCACAAATCCGATAAGGTCGCCATATTTCCGGCAAGGTCGCCATAAATCCCGCAAGGCCTCCTCAAATCCGGCAATGTAGCCATATTTCCGGCAATGTCGCCATAAATCCGGCAAGGTCTCCACAAATCCGGCAAGGTCGCCATATATCCGGCAAGGTCGCCACAAATCCTGCAAGGTCGCCATAAATCCGGCAAGGTCGCCATAATTCCACCAAGGTCGCCACAAACCCGGCAAGGCCGCCATATTTCCGGCATATGGTCGCCATAATTCAGGAAGGTGGCCACAAATCAGGAAAGGTCGCCATATTTCCGGCAATGTCGCCATAATCCGGCAAGGTGGCATCAAATCCGGCTAGGTCGCCACATTCCCGACAAGGTCGCCATAAATCCGGCAAGGTCGCCACAAATCCGGCAATGTCGCCACAAATGCGGCAAGGTCGCCATATTTCCGCCAAGGTCGCCATAAATCCGGCAAGGTCGCCACAAATGCGGCAAAGTCCTCATATTTCCGGCAAGGTCGCCACAAATGCGGAAAGGTCGACATATTTCCGGCAAGGTCGACATAAATCCGGCAAGGTCGGCACAACTGCGGCAAGGTCGTCATATTTCCGGCAGGTCGCCATAAATCCGGCAAGGTCGCAACAAATGCGGCAAGATCGCCATATTCCCGGCAAGGTCGCCATAAATGCGGCAAGGTCGCCATAAATCCGGCGAGGTCGCCATATTTCCTGCAAGGTTGCCATAAATCCGTCAAGGTCGCCATAAATCCGGCGAGGTCGCCATATTTCCGGCGAGGTCGCCAAAAATCCGGCAAGGTCTCCATAAATCCGGCGCGGTCGCCATATTTCCGGCGAGGTCGCCATAAATCCCACAAGGTCGCCATAAATCCGGCGAGGTCGCCATATTCCCGGCGAGGTCGCCAAAAATCCGGCAAGGTCTCTATAAATCCGGCAAGGTCGGCATATTTCCGGCAAGGTCGCCATAAATCCAGCAAGGTCGCCATAAATCCGGCAAGGTCGCCACAAATCCGGCAAGGTCGCCATATTTCCGGCAAGGTCGCCACAAATGCGGCAAGGTCCTCATATTTCCGGCAAGGTCGCAATAAATCCGGCAAGGTAGCCACAAATGCGGAAAGGTCGACATATTTCCGGCAAGGTCGCAATAAATCCGGCAAGGTCGCCACTAATCCGGCAAGGTCGCCATATTTCCGGCAAGATCGCCATAATTCCAGCAAGGTCGCCACAAACCCGCAAGGCCGCCATATTTCCGGCATGGTCGCCACAATTCCGGCAAGGTGGCCACAAATCAGGAAAGGTCGCCATATTTCCGGCAATGTCGCCATAAATCCGGCAAGGTGACATCAAATCCGGCTAGGTCGCCACATTCCCGACAAGGTCGCCATAAATCCGGCAAGGTCGCCACAAATCCGGCAATGTCGCCACAAATGCGGCAAGGTCGCCATATTTCCGCCAAGGTCGCCATAAATCCGGCAAGGTCGCCACAAATGCGGCAAGGTCGTCATATTTCCGGCAAGGTCGCCATAAATCCGGCAAGGTCGCAACAAATGCGGCAAGGTCGCCATATTCCCGGCAAGGTCGCCATAAATCCGGCAAGGTTGCCATAACTCCGGCAAGGTCGCCACAAATCCTGCAAGGTCGCCATAAATCCGGCAAGGTCGCCACAAATCCGGCAGTCGCCTATTTCCGGCAAGTTCGCCATGAAGCCGGCAACGCCGCCACAAATCCGGCAAGGTCGCTATAAATCCCGCAAGGTCGCCACAAATCCGGCAAGGTGGCATCAATACCGGCTAGGTCGCCATATTTCCGGCGAGGTCGCTATAATCCGGCAAGGTGGCCTCAAATCCGGCAAGGTCGCCACATTCCCGGCAAGGTCGCCATAAATCCGGCAAAGTCGCCACAAATGCGGCAAGGTCGCCATATTCCCGGCAAGGTCGCCATAAATCCGGCAAGGTCGCCATAACTCCGGCAAGGTCGCCACAAATCCTGCAAGGTCGCCATAAATCCGGCAAGGTCGCCACAAATCCGGCAGTCGCCTATTTCCGGCAAGTTCGCCATGAATCCGGCAACGCCGCCACAAATCCAGCAAGGTCGCTATAAATCCCGCAAGGTCGCCACAAATCCGGCAAGGTGGCATCAAATTCCGGCTAGGTCGCCATATTTCCGGCGAGGTCGCTATAATCCGGCAAGGTGGCCTCAAATCCGGCAAGGTCGCTACATTCCCGGCAAGGTCGCCATAAATCCGGCAAGGTCGCCACAAATCCGGCAATGTCGCAACAAATGCGGCAAGGTCGCCATATTTCCGGCAAGGTCGCCATAAATCCGGCAAGGTCGCCACAAATGCGGCAAGGTCCTCATATTTCCGGCAAGGTCGCAATAAATCCGGCAAGGTAGCCACAAATGCGGAAAGGTCGACATATTTCCGGCAAGGTCGCAATAAATCCGGCAAGGTCGCCACAAATCCGACAAGGTCGCCATATTTCCGACAAGGTCGCCATAAATCCCGCAAGGTCGCCACAAATCCGGCAAGGTCGCCATATTTCCGGCAATGTCGCCATAAATCCGGCAAGGTCGCCACAAATCCGGCAAGGTCGCCATATATCCCGCAAGGTCGCCACTAATCCGGCAAGGTCGCCATATCTCCGGCAAGATCGCCATCATTCCAGCAAGGTCGCCATAAACCCGGCAAGGCCCCCATATTTCCGGCATGGTCGCCATAATTCCGGCAAGGTGGCCACAAATCAGGAAAGGTCGCCATATTTCCGGCAATGTCGCCATAAATCCGGCAAGGTGGCATCAAATCCGGCTATGTCGCCATATTTCCGGCGAGGTCGCTATAATCCGGCAAGGTGGCCTCAAATCCGGCAAGGTCGCCACATTCCCGGCAAGGTCGCCATAAACCCGGCAAGGTCGTCACAAATCCGGGAAGGTCGCCACAAATGCGGCTAGGTCCTCATATTTCCGGCAAGGTCGCAATAAATCCGGCAAGGTAGCCACAAATGCGGAAAGGTCGACATATTTCCGGCAAGGTCGACATAAATCCGGCAAGGTCGGCACAAATGCGGCAAGGACGGCATATTTCCGGCAAGGTCACCATAAATCCGGCAAGGTCGCCACAAATCCGACAAGGTCGCCATATTTCCGACAAGGTCGCCATAAATCCCGCAAGGTCGCCACAAATCCGGCAAGGTCGCCATATTTCCGGCAATGTCGCCATAAATCCGGCAAGGTCGCCACAAATCCGGCAAGGTCGCCATATTTCCGGCAAGATCGCCATAATTCCAGCAAGGTGGCCATAAACCCGGCAAGGCCCCCATATTTCCGGCATGGTCGCCATAATTCCGGCAAGGTGGCCACAAATCAGGAAAGGTCGCCATATTTCCGGCAATGTCGCCATAATCCGGCAAGGTGGCATCAAATCCGGCTAGGTCGCCATATTTCCGGCGAGGTCGCTATAATCCGGCAAGGTGGCCTCAAATCCGGCAAGGTCGCCACATTCCCGGCAAGGTCGCCATAAACCCGGCAAGGTCGCCACAAATCCGGGAAGGTCGCCACAAATGCGGCAAGGTCCTCATATTTCCGGCAAGGTCGCATTAAATCCGGCAAGGTAGCCACAAATGCGGAAAGGTCGACATATTTCCGGCAAGGTCGACATAAATCCGGCAAGGTCGGCACAAATGCGGCAAGGACGGCATATTTCCGGCAAGGTCACCATAAATCCGGCAAGGTCGCCACAAATGCGGCAAGGTCGCCATAATACCGGCAACGTCGCCATAAATCCGGCAAGGTCGCCACAAATGCGGCAAGGTCGCCATATTCCCGGCAAGGTCGCCATAAATCCGGCAAGTCGCCATAACTCCGGCAATGTCGCCACAAATCCGGCAAGGTCGCCACAAATCCGACAGTCGCCTATTTCCGGAAAGTTCGCCATGAATCCGGCAAGGCCGCCACAAATCCGGCAAGGTCGCTATAAATCCCGCAAGGTCGCCACAAATCCGGCAATGTCGCCATAATGCCGACAAGGTCGCCATAAATCCGGTAAGGTAGCCACAAATCCCGCAAGGTCGCCATAAACCAGGCAAGGTCGCCACAATCCGGCAAGGCCGCCACATTTCCGGCAAGGCCGCCTTAATCCGGTAAGGTCGCCACAAATCCGGGATGGTCGCCACATCCCCGGCAAGGTCGCCATAAGTCCGACAAGGTCGCCACAAATCCGTCAAGGTCGCCACATTTCAGGCAAGGTCGCCAGATTCCGGCAAGGTCGACATAAATCCGGCAAAGTCGCCACAAATACGACAATGTCGACATAAATCCGGCAAGGTCACCACATTTCCGGCAAGGTCGCCATAAGTCCGGCAAGGTCGCCACAAATCCGGCAACGTCGACATATTTCCGGCAAGGTCGCCATAAATCAGGCAAAGTCGGCACAAATGCGGCAAGCTCGGCATATTTCAGACAAGGTCGCCATAAATCAGGCAAGGTCGCCACAAATGCGGCAAGGTCGCATATTCCCGGCAAGGTCGCCATAAATCCGCAAGGTCGCCATATATCCGGCAAGGTCGCCACAAATCCGGCTAGGTCGCCACATATCCGGCACGGTCGCCATAAATCCGGCAAAGTCGCCACAAATCCGGCAGAGTCGCCTATTTCCGGCAAGGCCGCATCAAATCCGGCAAGGTCGCCACATTTCCGGCAAGGACGCCATTAATCCGGCAAGGTCGCCACAAATCCGGCAAGGTCGCCACATTTCCGGCAAGGTCGCCATAAATCCGGCAAGGTCGCACAAATCCGGCAATGTCGCCACATTCCCGGCAAGGTCGCCATATTTCCGGCAAGGTCACCATAAATCCGGCAATGTCGCCACAAATGCGGCAAGGTCGCCATATTTCCGGCAAAGTCGCCATAAATACGGCAAGGTCGCCACAAATGCGGCAAGGTCGACATATTTCCGGCAAGGTCGCCATAAATTCGGCAAGGTCGCCATAAATTCCGGCAAGGTCGCCACATATCCGGCACGGTCGCCATAAATCGGCAAAGTCGCCACAAATCCGACAAAGTCGCCATATGTCCGGCAAGGTCGCCATAAATCCGGCAAGGTCGCCATAAATCAGGCAATGTCGACATAAATCCGGCGTTCGCCACAAATCCGACAAGATCGCCATATTTCCGTCACGGTCGCCACATTTGCGGCAAGGCTGCCTTAATCCGGTAAGGTCGCCACAAATCCGGGATGGTCGCCACATCCCCGGCAAGGTCGCCATAAGTCCGACAAGGTCGCCTCAAATCCGTCAAGGTCGCCACATTTCAGGCAAGGTCGCCAGATTTCCGGCAAGGTCGACATAAATCCGGCAAAGTCGCCACAAATCCGACAATGTCGACATAAATCCGGCAAGGTCACCACATTTCCGGCAAGGTCGCCATAAGTCCGGCAAGGTCGCCACAAATCCGGCAACGTCGACATATTTCCGGCAAGGTCGCCATAAATCAGGCAAAGTCGGCACAAATGCGGCAAGCTCGGCATATTTCAGACAAGGTCGCCATAAATCAGGCAAGGTCGCCACAAATGCGGCAAGGTCGCCATATTCCCGGCAAGGTCGCCATAAATCCGGCAAGGTCGCCATATATCCGGCAAGGTCGCCACAAATCCGGCTAGGTCGCCACATATCCGGCACGGTCGCCATAAATCCGGCAAAGTCGCCACAAATCCGGCAGAGTCGCCTATTTCCGGCAAGGCCGCCACAAATCCGGCAAGGTCGCCACATTTCCGGCAAGGACGCCATTAATCCGGCAAGGTCGCCACAAATCCGGCAAGGTCGCCACATTTACGGCAAGGTCGCCATAAATCCGGCAAGGTCGCACAAATCCGGCAATGTCGCCACATTCCCGGCAAGGTCGCCATATTTCCGGCAAGGTCACCATAAATCCGGCAATGTCGCCACAAATGCGGCAAGGTCGCCATATTTCCGGCAAAGTCGCCATAAATACGGCAAGGTCGCCACAAATGCGGCAAGGTCGACATATTTCCGGCAAGGTCGCCATAAATTCGGCAAGGGTCGCCATAAATCCGGCAAGGTCGCCACATATCCGGCACGGTCGCCATAAATCCGGCAAAGTCGCCACAAATCCGACAAAGTCGCCATATGTCCGGCAAGGTCGCCATAAATCCGGCAAGGTCGCCATAAATCAGGCAATGTCGACATAAATCCGGCGTTCGCCACAAATCCGACAAGATCGCCATATTTCCGTCACGGTCGCCATATTTCCGGCAAGGTCGCCTTATTCCGGCAAGGTCTTTGTTCCCAAAAAAAACAAGGCTGTTTGCACGAATGGTGCTATACAAATAAATCTGCCTTGCCTTGCCTTGCCTTGCCACAAATCCGGCAAGGTCGCCATATTTCCGGCACGGTCGCCATAAATCCGGCCAGGTCGCCACAAATCCGGCAAGGTCGCCATATTTCCGGCAAGGCCTCCACAGACACGGCAAGGTCGCCATATTTCCGGCAAGATCGCCATAATTCCGGCAAGGTCGCCATATTTCCGGCAAGGTCGCCACAGATACGGCAAGGTCGCCATATTTCCAGCAAGATCGCCATAATTCCGGCAAGGTCGCCACAAATCCGGCAAGGTCGCCATATTTCCGGCATGGTCGCCATAATTCCGGCAAGGTGGCCACAAATCAGGGAAGGTCGCCATATTTCCGGCAATGTCGCCATAAATCCGGAAGGTGGCCTAAAATCCGGCTAGGTCGCCATATTTCTCGCGAGGTCCCCTTAATCCGGCAAGGTGGCCTCAAATCCGGCAAGGTCGCCACATTTCCGGCAAGGTCGCCATAAATCCGGCAAGGTCGCCACATATCCGGCAAGGTCGCCATATTTCCGGCAAGGTCGCCATAAATCCGGCAGGGTCGCCACAAATCCGGGAAGGTCGCCATATTTCCGGCAAGGTCGCCACAGATACGGCAAGGTCGCCATATTTCCGGCAAGGTCGCCATAATTCCGGCAAGGTCGCCACATATCCGGCAAGGTCGCCATATTTCCGGCATGATCGCCATAAATCCGGAAGGTGGCCTCCAATCCGGCAAGGTCGCCACAATCCCGGCAATGGCGCCATAAATCCGGCCAGGTCGCCACAAACCCGGCAAGATCTCCTCATTTCCGGCAAGGTCGCCATAAATCCGGCAAGGTCGCCACAAATCCGGCAAGGTCGACATCTTTCCGGCAAGGTCGCAATAAATCCTGCAAGGTCGCCAGAAATGCGGCAAGGTCGACATATTCCTGCAAGGTCGCCATTAATCCGGCAAGGTCGCCACAAATGCGGCAACGTCGCCATATTTCCAGCAAGATCGCCAAAAATCCGGCAAAGTCGCCATAAATCCGGCAAGGTCGCCACAGATCCGGCAAGGTCTCCACATTTCCGGCAAGGTCGCCACAAATCCGGCAATGTCGCTAAGAATCCGGCAAGGTCGCTATATTTCCGACAAGGTCGCCATAAATCCGGCAAGTTTGCGTCAAATCCGGCAAGGTCGCCATATTTCCTGCAATGTCGCCATAAATCCCGCAAGGTGGCCTCAAATCCGGCAAGGTCGCCACATTCCCGGCAAGGTCGCGATAAATCCGGCAAGGTCGCCACATTTCCGGCAAGGTCGCCATAAATCCGGCAAGGTCGCACAAATCCGGCAATGTCGCCACATTCCCGGCAAGGTCGCCATATTTCCGGCAAGGTCACCATAAATCCGGCAATGTCGCCACAAAATGCGGCAAGGTCGCCATATTTCCGGCAAAGTCGCCATAAATACGGCAAGGTCGCCACAAATGCGGCAAGGTCGACATATTTCCGGCAAGGTCGCCATAAATTCGGCAAGGTCGCCATAAATTCGGCAAGGTCGCCACATATCCGGCACGGTCGCCATAAATCCGGCAAAGTCGCCACAAATCCGACAAAGTCGCCATATGTCCGGCAAGGTCGCCATAAATCCGGCAAGGTCGCCATAAATCAGGCAATGTCGACATAAATCCGGCGTTCGCCACAAATCCGACAAGATCGCCATATTTCCGTCACGGTCGCCACATTTGCGGCAAGGCTGCCTTAATCCGGTAAGGTCGCCACAAATCCGGGATGGTCGCCACATCCCCGGCAAGGTCGCCATAAGTCCGACAAGGTCGCCTCAAATCCGTCAAGGTCGCCACATTTCAGGCAAGGTCGCCAGATTTCCGGCAAGGTCGACATAAATCCGGCAAAGTCGCCACAAATCCGACAATGTCGACATAAATCCGGCAAGGTCACCACATTTCCGGCAAGGTCGCCATAAGTCCGGCAAGGTCGCCACAAATCCGGCAACGTCGACATATTTCCGGCAAGGTCGCCATAAATCAGGCAAAGTCGGCACAAATGCGGCAAGCTCGGCATATTTCAGACAAGGTCGCCATAAATCAGGCAAGGTCGCCACAAATGCGGCAAGGTCGCCATATTCCCGGCAAGGTCGCCATAAATCCGGCAAGGTCGCCATATATCCGGCAAGGTCGCCACAAATCCGGCTAGGTCGCCACATATCCGGCACGGTCGCCATAAATCCGGCAAAGTCGCCACAAATCCGGCAGAGTCGCCTATTTCCGGCAAGGCCGCCACAAATCCGGCAAGGTCGCCACATTTCCGGCAAGGACGCCATTAATCCGGCAAGGTCGCCACAAATCCGGCAAGGTCGCCACATTTACGGCAAGGTCGCCATAAATCCGGCAAGGTCGCACAAATCCGGCAATGTCGCCACATTCCCGGCAAGGTCGCCATATTTCCGGCAAGGTCACCATAAATCCGGCAATGTCGCCACAAATGCGGCAAGGTCGCCATATTTCCGGCAAAGTCGCCATAAATACGGCAAGGTCGCCACAAATGCGGCAAGGTCGACATATTTCCGGCAAGGTCGCCATAAATTCGGCAAGGTCGCCATAAATCCGGCAAGGTCGCCACATATCCGGCACGGTCGCCATAAATCCGGCAAAGTCGCCACAAATCCGACAAAGTCGCCATATGTCCGGCAAGGTCGCCATAAATCCGGCAAGGTCGCCATAAATCAGGCAATGTTGACATAAATCCGGCGTTCGCCACAAATCCGACAAGATCGCCATATTTCCGTCACGGTCGCCATATTTCCGGCAAGGTCGCCTTATTCCGGCAAGGTCTTTGTTCCCAAAAAAACAAGGCTGTTTGCACGAATGGTGCTATACAAATAAATCTGCCTTGCCTTGCCTTGCCTTGCCACAAATCCGGCAAGGTCGCCATATTTCCGGCACGGTCGCCATAAATCCGGCCAGGTCGCCACAAATCCGGCAAGGTCGCCATATTTCCGGCAAGGCCTCCACAGACACGGCAAGGTCGCCATATTTCCGGCAAGATCGCCATAATTCCGGCAAGGTCGCCATATTTCCGGCAAGGGTCGCCACAGATACGGCAAGGTCGCCATATTTCCAGCAAGATCGCCATAATTCCGGCAAGGTCGCCACAAATCCGGCAAGGTCGCCATATTTCCGGCATGGTCGCCATAATTCCGGCAAGGTGGCCACAAATCAGGGAAGGTCGCCATATTTCCGGCAATGTCGCCATAAATCCGGAAGGTGGCCTAAAATCCGGCTAGGTCGCCATATTTCTCGCGAGGTCCCCTTAATCCGGCAAGGTGGCCTCAAATCCGGCAAGGTCGCCACATTTCCGGCAAGGTCGCCATAAATCCGGCAAGGTCGCCACATATCCGGCAAGGTCGCCATATTTCCGGCAAGGTCGCCATAAATCCGGCAGGGTCGCCACAAATCCGGGAAGGTCGCCATATTTCCGGCAAGGTCGCCACAGATACGGCAAGGTCGCCATATTTCCGGCAAGGTCGCCATAATTCCGGCAAGGTCGCCACATATCCGGCAAGGTCGCCATATTTCCGGCATGATCGCCATAAATCCGGAAGGTGGCCTCCAATCCGGCAAGGTCGCCACAATCCCGGCAATGGCGCCATAAATCCGGCCAGGTCGCCACAAACCCGGCAAGATCTCCTCATTTCCGGCAAGGTCGCCATAAATCCGGCAAGGTCGCCACAAATCCGGCAAGGTCGACATCTTTCCGGCAAGGTCGCAATAAATCCTGCAAGGTCGCCAGAAATGCGGGCAAGGTCGACATATTTCCTGCAAGGTCGCCATTAATCCGGCAAGGTCGCCACAAATGCGGCAACGTCGCCATATTTCCAGCAAGATCGCCAAAAATCCGGCAAAGTCGCCATAAATCCGGCAAGGTCGCCACAGATCCGGCAAGGTCTCCACATTTCCGGCAAGGTCGCCACAAATCCGGCAATGTCGCTAAGAATCCGGCAAGGTCGCTATATTTCCGACAAGGTCGCCATAAATCCGGCAAGTTTGCGTCAAATCCGGCAAGGTCGCCATATTTCCTGCAATGTCGCCATAAATCCCGCAAGGTGGCCTCAAATCCGGCAAGGTCGCCACATTCCCGGCAAGGTCGCGATAAATCCGGCAAGGTCGCCACAAATCCGGCAATGTCGCCACAAATGCGGCAAGGTCGCATTATTTCCGGCAAGGTCGCCATCAATCCGGCAAGGTCGCCACAAATGCGGCATGGTCCACATATTTCCGGCAAGGTCGCCACAAATGCGGCAAGGTCGCCACAAATGCGGCAGGTCGACATACTTCCGGCAAGATCGCCATAAATCCGGCAAGGTCGGTACAAATGCGGCAAAGTCGGCATATTTCCGGCAAGGTCGCCATGAATCCGGCAAGGTCGCAATAAATCCGGCAAGGTCGCCACAAATCCGTCAAGATCGCCTCATTTGCGGCCATGTCGCCTTAAATCCGGCAAGGTCGCCATAAATCCGGCAATGTCGCCACTAATGCGGCAAGGTCGCCATATTTCCGGCAAGGTCGCCATAAATCCGGCAAGGTCGCCACAAATCCGGCAAGGTCGCCATATTTCCGGCAAGGTCGCCACAGATACGGCAAGGTCGCCATATTTCAGGCAAGATCGCCATAATTCCGGCAAGGTCGCCACAAATCCGGCAAGGTCCCCATATTTCCGGCATGGTCGCCATAAATCCGGAAGGTGGCCTCCAATCCGGCAAGGTCGCCACAATCCCGGCAATGGCGCCATAAATCCGGCAAGGTCGCCACAAACCCGGCAAGGTCGCCACATTTCCGGCAAGGTCGCCATAAATCCGCCAAGGTCGCCACAAATCCGGCAAGGTCGCCAACATTTCCGGCAAGGTCGCCATATTTCCAGCAAGGTCTCCATAAATGCGGCAAAGTCGCCACAAATGCGGCAAGGTCGACATCTTTCCGGCAAGGTCGCAATAAATCCTGCAAGGTCGCCAGAAATGCGGCAAGGTCGACATATTTCCGGCAAGGTCGCCATTAATCCGGCAAGGTCGCCACAAATGCGGCAACGTCGCCATATTTCCAGCAAGATCGCCATAAATCCGGAAAAGTCGCCATAAATCCGGCAAGGTCGCCACAAATCCGGCAAGGTCTCCACATTTCCGGCAAGGTCGCCATAAATCCGGCAAGGTCGCCAGATTTCAGGCAAGGTCGCCATAAATCCGGCAAGGCCGCCACAAATCCGGCAAGGACCCCACATTTCCGGCAAGGTCGCAATACATTTGGCAAGGTCGCCACAAATCCGACAAGGTCGCCATATTTCCGGCAAGGTCGCCATAAATC
>JAXLNO010000767.1:0-159539 GCA_038087875.1 Malacoraja senta | reverse complement strand
AGGTCGCCACAAATCTGGCAAGATCGCCATAAATCCGGCGAGGTCGCCATATTTCCGGCAAGGTCGCCACACATCCGGAAAGGTCGCCATAAATCCGGCAAGGTCGCCATAAATCCGGCAAGGTCGTCAGAAATCCGGCAACGTCGCCATATTTCCGGCAAGATCGCCATGTATCCGGCAAGGTCGCCACAAACCCGGCAAGGTCGCCTTATTTCCGGCAAAATCGCCAATTATCCGGCAAGGTCGCCACAAACCCGGCAAGGTCGCCCTATATCCGGCAAGGTCGCCATAAACCGGCGAGGTCGCCACAAATCCGGCAAGGTCGCCATATTTCTGGCAAGGTCGCCATATATCCAGCGAAGTCGCCATATATCCGGCAAGGTCGGCATAAATCCGGCAAGGTCCCCACAAATCCGGTAAGGTCGCCATATTTCCGGCAAGGTAGCCAGAAATCCGCAAGGTCGCCACAAATCCGGCGAAGTAGCCATATTTCCAGCAAGGTCGCCATTAATCCGGCAAGGTCGCCACAAATCCGGCGAGGTCGCCATATTTCCGTCATCGGCGCCATAAATCCGGCAAGTTCGCCACACATCCGGCGAGGACGCCACATTTCCGGCAAGGTCGCCATAAATCCGGCAAGGTCGCCATAAATCCGGCGAAGTCGCCATATTTCCGGCAAGGTCCCCACAAATCCGGAAAGGTCGCCATAAACCCGGCAAGGTCGCCATAAATCCGGCAAGGTTGTCAGAAATCTGGCAACGTCGCTATATGTTAGGCAAGGTCGCCATATATCCGGCAAGGTCGCCACAAACCCGGCAAGGTCGCCATATTTCCGACAAGGTCGCCATAAATCCGGCAAGGTCACCACAAATCCGGCAAGGTCGCCATATTTCCGGCAAGGTCGCCATAAATCCGGCAAGGTCGCCATAAATGCGGCGAGGTCGCCATATTTCCGGAAGGTCGCCACAAATCTGGCAAGATCGCAATAAATCCGGCGAGGTCGCCATATTTCCGGCAAGGTCGCCACAAATCCGGAAAGGTCGCCATAAATCCGGCAAGGTCGCCATAAATCCGGCAAGGTCGTCAGAAATCCGGCACCGTCGCCATATTTCCGGCAAGATCGCCATATATCCGGCAAGGTCGCCTCAAACCCGGCAAGGTCGCCATATTTCCGGCAAAACCGCCATATATCCGGCAAGGTCGCCACAAACCCGGCAAGGTCGCCCTATTTCCGGCAAGGTCGCCATAAATCCGGCGAGGTCGCCACAAATCCGGCAAGGTCGCCACAAACCAGACAATGTCGCCACATTTCCGGCAAGGACGCCATAAATCCGGCAAGGTCGCCACAAATCAGGCATGGTCGCTACATTACCGGCAAGGTCGCCATAATTCCAGCAAGGTCGCCACAAATCCGGCAAGGTTGGCACATTTCCGGCAAGGTCGACATAAATCAGGCAAGGTCGCCACAAACCCGGCAAGGTAGCCACATTTCGGCAAGGTCGCCTTGAATCCGGCAAGGTCTGCACCAATCCGGCAAGGTCGCAACATTTCGGCAAGGACGCCATAAATCCGACATCGTCGTCACAAATCCGGCAATGTCGCCATATTTCCGGCAAGGTCGTCATCAATCCGGCAAGGTCGCCACAAATCCGGCAAGGTCGCCATATTGCCGGCAAGCTCGCCATAAATCCGGGAACGTCGCCACAAATCCGGCAAGGTCGCCATATTTCCGGCAAGGTCGCCAGAAATCCGACAATGTCGCCATATTTCCGGCAAGGTCGTCATAAATCCGGCAAGGTCGCCACAAATCCGGCAGGGTCGGCATAAATCCGGCAAGGTCGCCACAAACCCGACAATGTCGCCATATTTCCGGCAAGGTCGCCACATTTCCGGCAAGCTCGCCATAAATCCGGCAAGGTCGCCACAAATCAGGCATGGTCGCTACATTACCGGCAAGGTCGCCATAATTCCAGCAAGGTCGCCACAAATCCGGCAAGGTTGCCACATTTCCGGCAAGGTCGAGATAAATCAGGCAAGGTCGCCACAAACCCGGCAAGGTAGCCACATTTCGTCAAGATCGCCTTGAATCCGGCAAGGTCGGCACAAATCCGGCAAGGTCGCAACATTTCGGCAAGGTCGCCATATATCCGGCAAGGTCGCCACAAACCCGGCAAGGTCGCCATATTTCCGACAAGGTCGCCATAAGTCCGGAAAGGTCGCCATAAATCCGGCAAGGTCGCCATAAATCCGGGAAGGTCGTCAGAAATCCGGCAACTTCGCCATATTTCCGGCAAGATCGCCATATATCCGGCAAGGTCGCCTCAAACCCGGCAAGGTCGCCATATTTCCGGCAAAATCACCATATATCCGGCAAGGTCGCCACAAACCCGGCAAGGTCGCCCTATTTCCGGCAAGGTCGCCATAAATCCGGCGAGGTCGCCACAAATCCGGCAGGGTCGCCACAAACCAGACAATGTCGCCATATTTCCGACAAGGTCGCCATAAATCCGGGAACGTCGCCACAAATCCGGCAAGGTCGCCAGATTTTCGGCAAGGTCGCCAGAAAGCCGACAATGTCGCCATATTTCCGGCAAGGTCGTCATAAATCCGGCAAGGTCGTCACAAATCCGGCAGGGTCGGCATAAATCCAGCAAGGTCGCCACAAACCCGACAATGTCGCCATATTTCCGGCAAGGTCGCCACATTTCCGGCAAGGTCGCCATAAATCCGGCAAGGTCGCCACAAATCAGGCATGGACGCTACATTACCGGCAAGGTCGCCATAATTCCAGCAAGGTCGCCACAAATCCGGCAAGGTTGCCACATTTCCGGCAAAGTCGACATAAATCAGGCAAGGTCGCCACAAACCTGGCAACGTAGCCACATTTCGGCAAGGTCGCCTTGAATACGGCAACGTCGCCATATTTCCTGCAAGGTCGCCATATATCCGGCAAGGTCCCCACAAATCCGGCAAGGTGGCCATATTTCCGGCAAGGTAGCCAGAAATCCGCAAGGTCGCCACAAATCCGGCGAAGTAGCCATATTTCCGGCTAGGTCTCCATAAATCCGGCAAGGTCGCCACAAATCCGGTGAGGTCGCCATATTTCCGGCATGGTCGCCATAAATCCGGCAAGGTCGCCATAAATGCGGCGACGTCGCCATATTTCCGGCAAGGTCGCCACAAATCTGGCAAGGTCGCCATAAATCCGGCGAGGTCGCCATATTTCCGGCAAGGTCGCCACAAATCCGGAAAGGTCGCCATAAATCAGGCAAGGTCGCCATAAATCTGGCAAGGTCGTCAGAAATCCGGCAACGTCGCCATATTTCCGGCAAGGTCGCCATATATCCGGCAGGGTCGCCACAAACACGGCAAGGTCGCCATATTTCCGGCAAGGTAGCCAGAAATCCGCAAGGTCGCCACAAATCCGGCGAAGTAGCCATATTTCCGGTAAGGTCGCCATAAATCCGGCAAGGGCGCCACAAATCCGGTGAGGTCGCCATATTTCCGGCATGGTCGCCATAAATCCGGCAAGGTCGCCATAAATGCGGCGACGTCGCCATATTTCCGGCAAGGTCGCCACAAATCTGGCAAGGTCGTCATAAATCCGGCAACGTCGCCATATTTCCGGCAAGGTCGCCATATATCCGGCAGGGTCGCCACAAACACGGCAAGGTCGGCAGAAATCCGGCGCGGTAGCCAGAAATCCGCAAAGTCACCACAAATCCGGCAAGGCCGCCATATATCCGGCAAGGTCGCCACGAATCCGGCAAGGTCGCCATATTTCTGGCAAGGTCGCCATATATCCGGCGAAGTCGCCATATATCCGGCAAGGTCGGCATAAATCCGGCAAGGTCGCCACAAATCCGGAAAGGTCGCCATATTTCCGGCAAGGTAGCCGGAAAATCCGCTACGTCGCCACAAATCCGGCGAAGTAGCCATATTTCCAGCAAGGTCGACATATATCCGGCAGGGTCGCCACAAACACGGCAAGGTCGCCATATGTCCGGCAAGGTAGCCAGAAATCCGCAAGGTCGCCACAAATCCGGAAAGGTCGACATAAATCCGGCAAGACCGCCATATATCCGGCAAGGTCGTCATATTTCCGGCAAGGTCGCCAAATTTCCGGCAAGGTCGACATAAATCCGGCAAGGTCGCCACAAACCCGGCAAGGTAGCCACATTTCGTCAAGGTCGCCTTGAAGCCAGCAAGGTCGGCAGAAATCCGGCAAGGTCGCAACATTTCGGCAAGGACGGCATAAATCCGGGATCGTCGTCACAAATCCGGCAATGTCGCCATATTTCGTCAAGGTCGCCTTGAATCCGGCAAGGTCGGCACAAATCCGGCAAGGTCGCAACATTTCGGCAAGGACGCCATAAATCCGGCATCGTCGTCACACATCCGGCAATGTCGCCATATTTCCGGCAAGGTCGTCATAAATCCGGCAAGGTCGCCACAAATCCGGCAAGGTCGCCATATTTCCGGCAAGGTAGCCAGAAATCCGCAAGGTCGCCACAAATCCGGCGAAGTAGCCATATTTCCGGCAAGGTCGACATAAATCCGGCAAGGTCGCCATAAATCCGGTGAGGTCGCCATATTTCCGCCATGGTCGCCATAAATCCGGCAAGGTCGCCATTAATGCGGCGACGTCGCCATATTTCTGGCAAGGTCACCACAAATCTGGCAAGGTCGCCATAAATCCGGCGAGGTCGCCATATTTCCGGCAAGGTCGCCACAAATCCGGAAAGGTCGCTATGAATCCGGCAAGGTCGCCATAAATCCGGCAAGGTCGTCAGAAATCCGGCAACGTCGCCATATTTCCTGCAAGGTCGCCATATATCCGGCAAGGTCCCCACAAATCCGGCAAGGTGGCCATATTTCCGGCAAGGTAGCCAGAAATCCGCAAGGTCGCCACAAATCCGGTGAAGTAGCCATATTTCCGGCTAGGTCGCCATAAATCCGGCAAGGTCGCCACAAATCCGGTGAGGTCGCCATATTTCCGGCATGGTCGCCATAAATCCGGCAAGGTCGCCATAAATGCGGCGACGTCGCCATATTTCAGGCGAGGTCGCCACAAATCTGGCAAGGTCGCCATAAATCCGGCGAGGTCGCCATATTTCCGGCAAGGTCGCCACAAATCCGGAAAGGTCGCCATAAATCAGGCAAGGTCGCCATAAATCTGGCAAGGTCGTCAGAAATCCGGCAACGTCGCCATATTTCCGGCAAGGTCGCCATATATCCGGCAGGGTCGCCACAAACACGGCAAGGTCGCCATATTTCCGGCAAGGTAGCCAGAAATCCGCAAGGTCGCCACAAATCCGGCGAAATAGCCATATTTCCGTCAAGGTCGCGATAAATCCGGCAAGGGCGCCACAAATCCGGTGAGGTCGCCATATTTCCGGCAAGGTCGCCACAAATCCGGAAAGGTCGCCATAAATCAGGCAAGGTCGCCATAAATCTGGCAAGGTCGTCAGAAATCCGGCAACGTCGCCATATTTCCGGCAAGGTCGCCATATATCCGGCAGGGTCGCCACAAAAACGGCAAGGTCGCCATATTTCCGGCAAGGTAGCCAGAAATCCGCAAGGTCGCCACAAATCCGGCGAAGTAGCCATATTTCCGGCAAGGTCGACATAAATCCGGCAAGGTCGCCATAAATCCGGTGAGGTCGCCATATTTCCGCCATGGTCGCCATAAATCCGGCAAGGTCGCCATTAATGCGGCGACGTCGCCATATTTCTGGCAAGGTCACCACAAATCTGGCAAGGTCGCCATAAATCCGACGAGGTCGCCATATTTCCGGCAAGGTCGCCACAAATCCGGAAAGGTCGCTATGAATCCGGCAAGGTCGCCATAAATCCGGCAAGGTCGTCAGAAATCCGGCAACGTCGCCATATTGCCATATTTCCTGCAAGGTCGCCCATATATCCGGCAAGGTCCCCACAAATCCGGCAAGGTGGCCATATTTCCGGCAAGGTAGCCAGAAATCCGCAAGGTCGCCACAAATCCGGTGAAGTAGCCATATTTCCGGCTAGGTCGCCATAAATCCGGCAAGGTCGCCACAAATCCGGTGAGGTCGCCATATTTCCGGCATGGTCGCCATAAATCCGGCAAGGTCGCCATAAATGCGGCGACGTCGCCATATTTCAGGCGAGGTCGCCACAAATCTGGCAAGGTCGCCATAAATCCGGCGAGGTCGCCATATTTCCGGCAAGGTCGCCACAAATCCGGAAAGGTCGCCATAAATCAGGCAAGGTCGCCATAAATCTGGCAAGGTCGTCAGAAATCCGGCAACGTCGCCATATTTCCGGCAAGGTCGCCATATATCCGGCAGGGTCGCCACAAACACGGCAAGGTCGCCATATTTCCGGCAAGGTAGCCAGAAATCCGCAAGGTCGCCACAAATCCGGCTAAATAGCCATATTTCCGGCAAGGTCGCGATAAATCCGGCAAGGGCGCCACAAATCCGGTGAGGTCGCCATATTTCCGGCAAGGTCGCCACAAATCCGGAAAGGTCGCCATAAATCAGGCAAGGTCGCCATAAATCTGGCAAGGTCGTCAGAAATCCGGCAACGTCGCCATATTTCCGGCAAGGTCGCCATATATCCGGCAGGGTCGCCACAAAAACGGCAAGGTCGCCATATTTCCGGCAAGGTAGCCAGAAATCCGCAAGGTCGCCACAAATCCGGCGAAGTAGCCATATTTCCGGCAAGGTCGCCATGAATCCGGCAAGGGCGCCACAAATCCGGTGAGGTCGCCATATTTCCGGCATGGTCGCCATAAATCCGGCAAGGTCGCCATAAATGCGGCGACGTCGCCATATTTCCGGCAAGGTCGCCACAAATCTGGCAAGGTCGTCATAAATCCGGCGAGGTCGCCATATTTCCGGCAAGGTCGCCACAAATCCGGAAAGGTCGCCTTAAATCAGGCAAGGTCGCCATAAATCTGGCAAGGTCGTCAGATATACGGCAACGTCGCCATATTTCCGGCAAGGTCGCCATATATCCGGCAGGGTCGCCACAAACACGGCAAGGTCGCCATACTTCCGGCAAGGTCGCCATAAATTAGGGAAGGTCGCCACAAATCCGGCAAGGTCGGCAGAAATCCGGCGAGGTAGCCAGAATCCGCAAAGTCGCCACAATCCGGCGAGGTCGCCCTATTTCCGGCAAGGTCGCCACGAATCCGGCAAGGTCGCCATATTTCTGGCAAGGTCGCCATATATCCGGCGAAGTCGCCATATATCCGGCAAGGTCGGCATAAATCCGGCAAGGTCGCCACAAATCCGGAAAGGTCGCCATATTTCCGGCAAGGTAGCCGGAAATCCGCTAGGTCGCCACAAATCGGCGAAGTAGCCATATTTCCAGCAAGGTCGCCATAAATCCGGCAAGGTCGCCACAAATCCGGCGAGGTCGCCATATTTCCGTCATGGTCGCCATAAATCCGGTAAGTTCGCCACAAATCCGGCGAGGACGCCATATTTCCGGCAAGGTCGCCATAAATCCGGCAAGGTCGCCATAAATGCGGTGAAGGTCGCCATATTTCCAGCAATGTCGGCCACAAATCTGGCAAGGTCGCCATAAATCCAGCGAGGTCGCCATATTTCCGGCAAGGTCGCCACAAATCCGGAAAGGTCGTCATAAATCCCGGCAAGGCCGCCATATATCCGGCAAGGTCGTCATATTTCCGGCAAGGTCGCCAAATTTCCGGCAAGGTCGACATAAATCCGCAAGGTCGCCACAAACCAGGCAAGGTAGCCACATTTCGTCAAGGTCGCCTTGAATCCGGCAAGGTCGGCACAAATCCGGCAAGGTCGCAACATTTCGGCAATGACGCCATAATTCCGGCATCGTCGTCACAAATCGGCAAGGTCGCCATATTTCCGGCAAGGTAGCCAGAAATCCGCAAGGTCGCCACAAATCCGGCGAAGTAGCCATATTTCCGGCAAGGTCGCCATAAATCCGGCAAGGTCGCCACAAATCCGGTGAGGTCGCCATATTCCGGCATGGTCGCCATAAATCCGGCAAGGTCGCCATAAATGCGGCGAAGTCGCCATATTTCCGGCGAGGTCGCCACAAATCTGGCAAGGTCGCCATAAATCCGGCGAGGTCGCCATATTCCGGCAACGTCGCCACAATCCGGAAAGGACGCCATGAATCCGGCAAGGTCGCCATAAATCCGGCAAGGTCGTCAGAAATCCGGCAACGTCGCCATATTTCTGGCAAGGTCGCCATATATCCGGCAGGGTCGCCACAAACCCGGCAAGGTCGCCATATTTCCGGCAAGGTCGCCATAAATCCGGCAAGGTCGCCACAAATCCGGCAAGGTCGGCAGAAATCCGGCGAGGTAGCCAGAAATCCGCAAGGTCGCCACAAATCCGGCGAAGTAGCGATATTCCCGGCAAGGTCGCATAAATCCGGCAAGGTCGCCATAAATGCGGCGAGGTCGCCATATTTCCGGCAAGGTCGCCACAAATCTGGCAAGATCGCCATAAATCCGGCGACGTCGCCATATTTCGGCAAGGTCGCCACAAATCCGGAAAGGTCGCCATAAATCCGGCAAGGTCGCCATAAATCCGGCAAGGTCGTCAGAAACCCGGCAACGTCGCCATATTTCCGGCAAGACCGCCATATATACGGCAAGGTCGCCACAAACCCGGCAAGGTCGCCATATTTCCGGTAAAATCGCCATATATCCGGCAAGGTCGCCACAATCCCGGCAAGGT
This sequence comes from Malacoraja senta, assembly GCA_038087875.1. Classification (NCBI taxonomy): domain Eukaryota; kingdom Metazoa; phylum Chordata; class Chondrichthyes; order Rajiformes; family Rajidae; genus Malacoraja; species Malacoraja senta. The sequence continues at coordinate 150,822 of JAXLNO010000767.1, read as the reverse complement.
CGCCTATCTCCGGCAAGGTCGCCATAAATCCGGCGAGGTCGCCACAAATCCGGCAAGGTCGCCATATTTCTGGCAAGGTCGCCATATATCCGGCGAAGTCGCCATATATCCGGCAAGGTCGGCATAAATCCGGCAAGGTCGCCACAAATCCGGCAAGGTCGCCATATTTCCGGCAAGGTAGCCGGAAATCCGCAAGGTCGCCACAAATCCGGCGAAGTAGCCATATTTCCAGCAAAGTCGCCATAAATCCGGCAAGGTCGCCACAAATCCGGCGAGGTCGCCATATTTCCATCATGGTCGCCATATATCCGGCAAGTTCGCCACAAATCCGGCGAGGACGCCATATTTCCGGCAAGGTCGCCATAAATCCGGCAAGGTCGCCATAAATGAGGCGAGGTCGCCATATTTCCGGCAATGTCGCCACAAATGTGGCAAGGTCGCCATAAATCCGGCGAGGTCGCCATATTTCCGGCAAGGTCGCCACAAATCCGGAAAGGTCGTCATAAATCCGGCAAGGCCGCCATATATCCGGCAAGGTCGCCACAAACCCGGCAATGTCGCCATATTTCCGGCAAAGTCGCCTAAATCCGGCAAGGTCGCCACAAATCCGGTGAGGTCGCCATATTTCCGGCAAGGTCGCCATAAATTCGGCAAGGTCGCCATAAATGCGGCGACGACGCCATATTTCCGGCAAGGTCGCCACAAATCTGGCAAGGTCGCCATAAATCCGGCGAGGTCGCCATATTTCCGGCAAGGTCGCCACAAATCCGGAAAGGTCGCCATGAATCCGGCAAGGTCGCCATAAATCCCGCAAGGTCGTCAGAAATCCGGCAACGTCGCCATATTTCCGGCAAGGTCGCCATATATCCGACAGGGTCGACACAAACCCGGCAAGGTCGCTATATTTCCGGCAAGGTCGCCATGAATCCGGCAAGGTCGCCACAAATACGGCAAGGTCGGCAGAAATCCGGCGAGGTAGCCAGAAATCCGCAAGGTCGCCACAAATCCGGCGAAGTAGCGATATTTCCGGCAAGGTCGCCATAAACCCGGCAAGGTCGCCATAAATGCAGCCAGGTCGCCAATATTTCCGGCAAGGTCGCCACAAATCTGGCAAGATCGCCATAAATCCGGCGATGTCGCCATATTTCCGTCATGGTCGCCATAAATCCGGCAAGTTCGCCACAAATCCGGCGAGGACGCCATATTTCCGGCAAGGTCGCTCATAAATCCGGCAAGGTCGCCATAAGTGCGGCGAGGTCGCCATATTTCCGGCAATGTCGCCACAAATTTGGCAAGGTCGCCATAAATCCGGCGAGGTCGCCATATTTCCGGCAAGGTCGCCACAAATCCTGCAATGCGCCATATTTCCGGCAAGGTCGCCATAAATCCGGCGAGGTCGCCATATTTCCGGCAAGGTCGCCAAAAATCCGGAAGGTCGCCATGAATCCGGCAAGGTCGCCATAAATCCGGCAAGGTCGTCAGAAATCCGGCAACGTCGCCATATTTCCGGCAAGGTCGCCATATATCCGACAGGGTCGCCACAAACCCGGCAAGGTCGCTATATTTCCGGCAAGGTCGCCATGAATCCGGCAAGGTCGCCAAAAATCCGTCAAGGTCGGCAGAAATCCGGCGAGGTAGCCAGAAATCCGCAAGGTCGCCACAAATCCGGCGAAGTAGCGATATTTCCGGCAAGGTCGCCATAAACCCGGCAAGGTCGCCATAAATCCGGCGAGGTCGCCATATTTCCGTCATGGTCGCCATAAATCCGGCAAGTTCGCCACAAATCCGGCGAGGACGCCATATTTCCGGCAAGGTCGCCATAAATCCGGCAAGGTCGCCATAAATGCGGCGAGGTCGCCATATTTCCGGCAATGTCGCCACAAATCCGGCAAGGTCGCCATAAATCCGGCGAGGTCGCCATATTTCCGGCAAGGTCGCCACAAATCCTGCAATGCGCCATATTTCCGGCAAGGTCGCCATAAATCCGGGAACGTCGCCACAAATCCGGCAAGGTCGCCATATTTCCGTTAAGGTCGCCAGAATCCGACAATGTCGCCATATTTCCGGCAAGGTCGTCATATATCCGGCAAGGTCGCCACAGATCTGGCAAGGTCGGCATAAATCCGGCACGGTCGCCACAAACCCGACAATGTCGCCATATTTCCGGCAAGGTCGCCATAATCCGGCAAGGTCGCCACAAATCCGGCAAGGTCGCCATATTAACGGCAAGGTAGTCATAAATCCGGCCAGGTCGCCACAAATCCGGCAAGGTCGCCATATCTCGGGCAAGGTAGCCAGAAATCCGCAAGGTCGCCACAAATCCGGCGAAGTAGCCATATGTCCGGCAAGGTCGCCATAATTCCGGCAAGGTCGCCACTAATCCGGCGAGGTCGCCATATTTCCGGCATGGTCGGCATAAATCCGGCAAGGTCGGCACAAATCCGGCGAGGACGCCATATTTCCGGCAAGGTCGCCATAAATCCGGCGAGGTCGCCATATTTCCGGCAAGGTCGCCACAAATCCGGAAAAGGTCGTCATAAATCCGGCAAGGCCGCCATATATCCGGCAAGGTCGTCAGAAATCCGGCAACGTCGCCATATTTCCGGCAAGGTCGCCATCTATCCGGCAAGGTCGCCACAAACCCGGCAATGTCGCCATATTTCCGACAAGGTCGCCATAAATCCGGCAAGGTCGCCACAAATCCGGCACGGTCGCGATATTTCCGACAAGGTCGCCATAAATCCTGGAACGTCGCCACAAATCCGGCAAGGTCGCCATATTTCTGTTAAGGTCGCCAGAAATCCGACAATATCGCGAAATTTCCGGCAAGGTCGTCATAAATCCGGCAAGGTCGCCACAAATCCGGCAAGGTCGTATAAATCCGGCAAAGTCGCCACAAACCCGACAATGTCGCCATATTTCCGGCAAAGTCGCCACATTTCGGCAAGGTCGACATAAATCCGGCAAGTTCGCCACAAATCCGGCAAGGATGCCACATTTCGTCGCCTTGAATCCGGCAAGGTCGACACAAATCCTGCAAGGTCGCAACATTTCGGCAAGGTCGCCATTACTCCGGCATCGTCGTCACAAATCCAGCAATGTCGCCATATTTCCGCCAAGGTCGTCATAAATCCGCCAAGGTCCCCACAAATCCGGCAAGGTCGCCATATTTCCGGCAAGGTAGCCAGAAATCCGCAAGGTCGCCACAAATCCTGCGAAGTAGCCATATTTCCGGGCAAGGTCGCCATAAATCCGGCAATGTCGCCACAAATCCGGTGAGGTCGCCACATTTCCGGCATGGTCGCCCTAAATCCCGGCTAGGTCGCCATAAATGCGGAGACGTCGCCATATTTCCGGCAAGGTCGCCACAAATCTGGCAAGGTCGCCATAACCCGGCGAGGTCGCCATATTTCCGGCAAGGTCGCCACAAATCCGGAAAGGTCGCCATGAATCCGGCAAGGTCGCCATAAATCCGGCAAGGTCGTCAGAAATCCGGCAACGTCGCCATATTTCCGGCAAGGTCGCCATATATCCTGCAGGGTCGCCACAAACAGTGCAAGGTCGCCATATTTCCGGCAAGGTCGCCATAAATCCGGCAAGGTCGTCACAAATCCGGCAAGGTCGCCACAAATCCGGAAAGGTCGCCATAAATCCGGCAAGGTTGCCATAAATCCGGCAAGGTCGTCAGAAACCCGGCAACGTCGCCATATTTCCGGCAAGATCGCCATATATACGGCAAGGTGTCTACAAACCCGGCAAGTTCGCCATATTTCCGGTAAAATCGCCATGTATCCGGCAAGGTCGCCACAAACCCGGCAAGGTCGCCCTATTTCCGGCAAGGTCGCCATAAATCCGGCGAGGTCGCCATAAACCCGGCGAGGTCGCCATATTTCCGGCAAGGTCGCCACAAATCCGGAAAGGTCGCCATGAATCCGGCAAGGTCGCCATAAATCCGGCAAGGTCGTCAGAAATCCGGCAACGTCGCCATATTTCCGGCAAGGTCGCCATATATCCGGCAGGGTCGCCACAAACAGTGCAAGGTCGCCATATTTCCGGCAAGGTCGCCATAATCCGGCAAGGTCGCCACAAATCCGGCAAGGTCGGCAGAAATCCGGCGAGGTAGCCAGAAATCCGCAAGGTCGCCACAAATCCGGCGAAGTAGCGAGATATCCGGCAAGGTCGCCATAAATCCGGCAAGGTCGCCATAAATGCGGCGAGGTCGTCATATTTCCGGCAAGGTCGCCACAAATCTGGAAAGATCGCCATAAATCCGGCGACGTCGCCATATTTCCGGCAAGGTCGCCACAAATCCGGAAAGGTCGCCATAAATCCGGCAAGGTCCGCCATAAATCCGGCAAGGTCGTCAGAAACCCGGCAACGTCGCCATATTTCCGGCAAGATCGCCATATATACGGCAAGGTGTCCACAACCCGGCAAGGTCGCCATATTTCCGGTAAAATCCCCATGTATCCGGCAAGGTCGCCACAAACCCGGCAACGTCGCCCTATTTCCGGCAAGGTCGCCATAAAGTCCGGCGAGGTCGCCACAAATCCGGCAAGGTCGCCATATTTCTGGCAAGGTCGCCATATATCCGGCGAAGTCGCCATATATCCGGCAAGGTCGGCATAAATCCGGCAAGGTCGCCACAAATCCGGCAAGGTCGCCATATTTCCGGCAAGGTAGCCGGAAATCCGCAAGGTCGCCACAAATCCGGCGAAGTAGCCATATTTCCAGCAAGGTCGCCATAAATCCGGCAAGGTCGCCACAAATCCGGCGAGGTCGCCATATTTCCGTCATGGTCGCCATATATCCGGCAAGTTCGCCATAAATGCGGCGAGGTCGCCATATTTCCGGCAATTTCGCCACAAATCTAGCAAGCTCGCCATAAATCCGGCGAGGTCGCCATATTTCCGGCAAGGTCGCCACAAATCCGGAAAGGTCGTGATAAATCCGGCAAGGCCGCCATATATCGGCAAGGTCGCCACAAACCCGGCAATGTCGCCATATTTCCGGCAAAGTCGCCATAAATCCGGCAAGGTCGCCACAAATCCGGTGAGGTCGCCATATTTCCGGCAAGGTCGCCATAAATCCGGCAAGGTCGCCATAAATGCGGCGACGTCGCCATATTTCCGGCAAGGTCGCCACGAATCTGGCAAGGTCGCCATAAATCCGGCGAGGTCGCCATATTTCCGGCAAGGTCGCCACAAATCCGGAAACGTCGCCATGAATCCGGCAAGGTCGCGATAAATCCGGCAATGTCGTCAGAAATCCGGCAACGTCGCCATATTTCCGGCAAGGTCGCCATATATCCGGCAGGGTCGCCACAAACCCGGCAAGGTCGCCATATTTCCGGCAAGGTCGCCATAAATCCGGCAAGGTCGCCACAAATCCGGCAAGGTCGGCAGAAATCCGGCGAGGTAGCCAGAAATCCGCAAGGTCGCCACAAATCCGGCGAAGTAGCGATATTTCCGGCAAGGTCGCCATAAATCCGGCAAGGTCGCCATAAATGCGGCGAGGTCGCCATATTTCCGGCAAGGTCGCCACAAATCTGGCAGGATCGCCATAAATCCGGCGAGGTCGCCATATTTCCGTCATGGTCGCCATAAATCCGGCAAGTTCGCCACAAATCCGGCGAGTACGCCATATTTCCGGCAAGGTCGCCATAAATCCGGCAAGGTCGCCATAAATGCGGCGAGGTCGCCATATTTCCGGCAAGGTCGCCACAAATCCGGAAAGGTCGTCATAAATCCGGCAAGGCCGCCATATATCCGGCAAGGTCGCCACAAACCCGGCAATGTCGCCATATTTCCGGCAAAGTCGCCATAAATCCGGCAAGGTCGCCACAAATCCGGTGAGGTCGCCATATTTCCGGCAAGGTCGCCATAAATCCGGCAAGGTCGCCATAAATGCGGCGACGTCGCCATATTTCCGGCAAGGTCGCCACGAATCTGGCAAGGTCGCCATAAATCCGGCGAGGTCGCCATATTTCCGGCAAGGTCGCCACAAATCCGGAAACGTCGCCATGAATCCGGCAAGGTCGCCATAAATCCGGCAATGTCGTCAGAAATCCGGCAACGTCGCCATATTTCCGGCAAGGTCGCCATATATCCGGCAGGGTCGCCACAAACCCGGCAAGGTCGCCATATTTCCGGCAAGGTCGCCATAAATCCGGCAAGGTCGCCACAAATCCGGCAAGGTCGGCAGAAATCCGGCGAGGTAGCCAGAAATCCGCAAGGTCGCCACAAATCCGGCGAAGTAGCGATATTTCCGGCAAGGTCGCCATAAATCCGGCAAGGTCGCCATAAATGCGGCGAGGTCGCCATATTTCCGGCAAGGTCGCCACAAATCTGGCAGGATCGCCATAAATCCGGCGAGGTCGCCAAATTTCCGTCATGGTCGCCATAAATCCGGCAAGTTCGCCACAAATCCGGCGAGTACGCCATATTTCCGGCAAGGTCGCCATAAATCCGGCAAGGTCGCCATAAATGCGGCGAGGTCGCCATATTTCCGGCAATGTCGCCACAAATCTGGCAAGGTCGCCATAAATCCGGCGAGGTCGCCATATTTCCGGCAAGGTCGCCACAATCCGGCAAGGTCGCCATATTTCCGGCAAGGTCGCCATAAATCCGGGAACGTCGCCACAAATCCGGCAAGGTCGCCATATTTCCGTTAAGGTCGCCAGAAATCCGACAATGTCGCCATATTTCCGGCAAGGTCGCCATAAATCCGGCAAGGTCGCCACAAATCTGGCAAGGTCGGCCTAAATCCGGCACGGTCGCCACAAACCCGACAATGTCGCCATATTTCCGGCAAGGTCGCCATAAATCCGGCAAGGTCGCCACAAATCCGGCAAGGTCGCCATATTAACGGCAAGGTAGTCATAAATCCGGCCAGGACGCCACAAATCCGGCAAGGTCGCCATATTTCCGGCAAGGTCGCCACAAATCCGGAAAGGTCGCCATGAATCCGGCAAGGTCGCCATAAATCCGGCAAGGTCGTCAGAAATCCGGCAACGTCGCCATATTTCCGGCAAGGTCGCCATATATCCTGCAGGGTCGCCACAAACAGTGCAAGGTCGCCATATTTCCGGCAAGGTCGCCATAAATCCGGCAAGGTCGTCACAAATCCGGCAGGTCGCCACAAATCCGGAAAGGTCGCCATAAATCCGGCAAGGTTGCCATAAATCCGGCAAGGTCGTCAGAAACCCGGCAACGTCGCCATATTTCCGGCAAGATCGCCATATATACGGCAAGGTGTCTACAAACCCGGCAAGTTCGCCATATTTCCGGTAAAATCGCCATGTATCCGGCAAGGTCGCCACAAACCCGGCAAGGTCGCCCTATTTCCGGCAAGGTCGCCATAAATCCGGCGAGGTCGCCATAAACCCGGCGAGGTCGCCATATTTCCGGCAAGGTCGCCACAAATCCGGAAAGGTCGCCATGAATCCGGCAAGGTCGCCATAAATCCGGCAAGGTCGTCAGAATCCGGCAACGTCGCCATATTTCCGGCAAGGTCGCCATATATCCGGCAGGGTCGCCACAAACAGTGCAAGGTCGCCATATTTCCGGCAAGGTCGCCATAAATCCGGCAAGGTCGCCACAAATCCGGCAAGGTCGGCAGAAATCCGGCGAGGTAGCCAGAAATCCGCAAGGTCGCCACAAATCCGGCGAAGTAGCGATATATCCGGCAAGGTCGCCATAAACCCGGCAAGGTCGCCATAATGCGGCGAGGTCGTCATATTTCCGGCAAGGTCGCCACAAATCTGGAAAGATCGCCATAAATCCGGCGACGTCGCCATATTTCCGCAAAGTCGCCACAAATCCGGAAAGGTCGCCATAAATCCGGCAAGGTCGCCATAAATCCGGCAAGGTCGTCAGAAACCCGGCAACGTCGCCATATTTCCGGCAAGATCGCCATATATACGGCAAGGTGTCCACAAACCCGGCAAGGTCGCCATATTTCCGGTAAAATCGCCATGTATCCGGCAAGGTCGCCACAAACCCGGCAAGGTCGCCCTATTTCCGGCAAGGTCGCCATAAGTCCGGCGAGGTCGCCACAAATCCGGCAAGGTCGCCATATTTCTGGCAAGGTCGCCATATATCCGGCGAAGTCGCCATATATCCGGCAAGGTCGGCATAAATCCGGGCAAGGTCGCCACAAATCCGGCCAAGGTCGCCATATTTCCGGCAAGGTAGCCGGAAATCCGCAAGGTCGCCACAAATCCGGCGAAGTAGCCATATTTCCCAGCAAGGTCGCCATAAATCCGGCAAGGTCGCCACAAATCCGGCGAGGTCGCCATATTTCCGTCATGGTCGCCATATATCCGGCAAGTTCGCCATAAATGCGGCGAGGTCGCCATATTTCCGGCAATGTCGCCACAAATCTAGCAAGCTCGCCATAAATCCGGCGAGGTCGCCATATTCCGGCAAGGTCGCCACAAATCCGGAAAGGTCGTCATAAATCCGGCAAGGCCCATATATCCGGCAAGGGCGCCACAAACCCGGCAATGTCGCCATATTTCCGGCAAAGTCGCCATAAATCCGGCAAGGTCGCCACAAATCCGGTGAGGTCGCCATATTTCCGGCAAGGTCGCCATAAATCCGGCAAGGTCGCCATAAATGCGGCGACGTCGCCATATTTCCGGCAAGGTCGGCCACGAATCTGGGCAAGGTCGCCATTAATCCGGCGAGGTCGCCATATTTCCGGCAAGGTCGCCACAAATCCGGAAACGTCGCCATGAATCCGGCAAGGTCGCCATAAATCCGGCAATGTCGTCAGAAATCCGGCAACGTCGCCCATATTTCCGGCAAGGTCGCCATATATCCGGCAGGGTCGCCACACACCCGGCAAGGTCGCCATATTTCCGGCAAGGTCGCCATAAATCCGGCAAGGTCGCCACAAATCCGGCAAGGTCGGCAGAAATCCGGCGAGGTAGCCAGAAATCCGCAAGGTCGCCACAAATCCGGCGAAGTAGCGATATTTCCGGCAAGGTCGCCATAAATCCGGCAAGGTCGCCATAAATGCGGCGAGGTCGCCATATTTCCGGCAAGGTCGCCACAAATCTGGCAGGATCGCCATAAATCCGGCGAGGTCGCCATATTTCCGTCATGGTCGCCATAAATCCGGCAAGTTCGCCACAAATCCGGCGAGTACGCCATATTTCCGGCAAGGTCGCCATAAATCCGGCAAGGTCGCCATAAATGCGGCGAGGTCGCCATATTTCCGGCAATGTCGGCACAAATCTGCAAGGTCGCCATAAATCCGGCGAGGTCGCCATATTTCCGGCAAGGTCGCCACAAATCCGGCAAGGTCGCCATATTTCCGGCAAGGTCGCCATAAATCCGGGAACGTCGCCACAAATCCGGCAAGGTCGCCATATTTCCGTTAAGGTCGCCAGAAATCCGACAATGTCGCCATATTTCCGGCAAGGTCGCCATAAATCCGGCAAGGTCGCCACAAATCTGGCAAGGTCGGCATAAATCCGGCACGGTCGCCACAAACCCGACAATGTCGCCATATTTTCCGGCAAGGTCGCCATAAATCCGGCAAGGTCGCCACAAATCCGGCAAGGTCGCCATATTAACGGCAAGGTAGTCATAAATCCGGCCAGGACGCCACAAATCCGGCAAGGTCGCCATATGTCCGGCAAGGTCGCCATAAATCCGGAAAGGTCGTCATAAATCCCGGCAAGGCCGCCATATATCCGGCAAGGTCGCCATAAATCCGGCAAGGTCGCCACAAATCCGGCAAGGTCGGCAGAAATCCGGCGAGGTAGCCAGAAATCCGCAAGGTCGCCACAAATCCGGCGAAGTAGCGATATTTCCGGCAAGGTCGCCATAAATCCGCAAGGTCGCCATAAATGCGGCGAGGTCGCCATATTTCCGGCAAGGTCGCCACAAATCTGGCAGGATCGCCATAAATCCGGCGAGGTCGCCATATTTCCGTCATGGTCGCCATAATCCGGCAAGTTCGCCACAAATCCGGCGAGTACGCCATATTTCCGGCAAGGTCGCCATAAATCCGGCAAGGTCGCCATAAATGCGGCGAGGTCGCCATATTTCCGGCAATGTCGGCACAAATCTGGCAAGGTCGCCATAAATCCGGCGAGGTCGCCATATTTCCGGCAAGGTCGCCACAAATCCGGCAAGGTCGCCATATTTCCGGCAAGGTCGCCATAAATCCGGGAACGTCGCCACAAATCCGCAAGGTCGCCATATTTCCGTTAAGGTCGCCAGAAATCCGACAATGTCGCCATATTTCCGGCAAGGTCGCCATAAATCCGGCAAGGTCGCCACAAATCTGGCAAGGTCGGCATAAATCCGGCACGGTCGCCACAAACCCGACAATGTCGCCATATTTCCGGCAAGGTCGCCATAAATCCGGCAAGGTCGCCACAAATCCGGCAAGGTCGCCATATTAACGGCAAGGTAGTCATAAATCCGGCCAGGAGCCACAAATCCGGCAAGGTCGCCATATGTCCGGCAAGGTCGCCATAAATCCGGAAAGGTCGTCATAAATCCGGCAAGGCCGCCATATATCCGGCAAGGTCGTCAGAAATCCGGCAACGTCGCCATATTTCCGGCAAGGTCGCCATCTATCCGGCAAGGTCGCCACAAACCCGGCAAGGTCGCGATATTTCCGACAAGGTCGCCATAAATCCTGGAACTTCGCCACAAATCCGGCAAGGTCGCCATATTTCCGTTATGGTCGCCAGAAATCCGACAATGTCGCGATATTTCCCGCAAGGTCGTCATAAATCCGGCAAGGTCGCCACAAATCCGGCAAGGTCGGCATAAATCCGGCAAAGTCGCCACAAACCCGACAATGTCGCCATATTCCGGCAAGGTCGCCACATTTCCGGCAAGGTCGACATAAATCCGGCAAGTTCGCCACAAATCCGGCAAGGAGGCCACATTTCGTCGCCTTGAATCCGGCAAGGTCGACACAAATCCGGCAAGGTCGCAACATTTCGGCAAGGTCGCCATAAATCCGGCATCGTCGTCACAAATCCCAGCAATGTCGCCATATTCCGCAAGGTCGTCATAAATGCGCCAAGGTCCCCACAAATCCGGCAAGGTCGCCATATTTCCGGCAAGGTAGCCAGAAATCAGCAAGGTCGCCACAAATCCGGCGAAGTAGCCATATTTCCGGCAAGGTCGCCATAAATCCGGCAATGTCGCCACAAACCGGTGAGGTCGCCATATTTCCGGCATGGTCGCCCTAAATCCGGCTAGGTCGCCATAAATGCGGCGACGTCGCCATATTCCGGCAAGGTCGCCACAAATCTGGCAAGGTCGCCAGAAACCCGGCGAGGTCGCCATATTTCCGGCAAGGTCGCGACAAATCCGGAAAGGTCGCCATGAATCCGGCAAGGTCGCCATAAATCCCGGCAAGGTCGTCAGATATCCGGCAACGTCGCCATATTTCAGCAAGGTCGCCATATATCCGGCAGGGTCGCCACAAACCGGCAAGGTCGCCATATTTCCGGCAAGGTCGCCATAAATCCGGCAAGGTCGCCACAAATCCGGCAAGGTCGGCAGAAATCCGGCGAGGTAGCCAGAAATCCGCAAGGTCGCCACAAATCCGGCGAAGTAGCCATATTTCCCGCAAGGTCGCCATAAATCCGACAAGGTCGCCATAAATGCGGCGAGGTCGCCATATTTCCGGCACGGTCGCCACAAATCTGGCAAGATCGCCATAAATCCGGCGAGGTCGCCATATTTCCGGCAAAGTCGCCACAAATCAAGAAAGGTCGTCAGAAATCCGGCAACGTCGCCATATTTCCGGCAAGGTCGCCATATATCCGGCAGGGTCGCCACAAACCCGGCAAGGTCGCCAATATTTCCGGCAAGGGCGCCATAAATCCGGCAGGGTCGCACAAATCCGGCAAGGTCGGCAGAAATCCGGCGAGGTAGCCAAAAATCCGCAAGGTCGCCACAAGTCCGGCGAAGTAGCCATATTTCCGGCAAGGTCGCCATAAATCCGGCAAGGTCGCCATAAATGCGGCGAGGTCGCCATATATCCGACAATGTCGCCATATTTCCGGCAAGGTCGTCATAAATCCGGCAAGGTCGCCACAAATCTGGCAAGGTCGGCATAAATCCGGCACGGTCGCCACAAACCCGACAATTTCGTCATATTTCCGGCAAGGTCGCCATAAATCCGGCAAGGTCGCCACAAATCCGGCAAGGTCGCCATATTAACGGCAAGGTAGTCATAAATCCGGCCAGGTCGCCACAAATCCGCAAGGTCGCCATATCTCGGGCAAGGTAGCCAGAAATACGCAAGGTCGCCACAAATCCGACGAAGTAGCCATATGTCCGGCAAAGTCGCCATGAACCCGGCAAGGGCGCCACTAATCCGGCGAGGTCGCCATATTTCCGGCATGGTCGGCATAAATCCGGCAAGGTCGCCACAAATCCGGCGAGGACGCCATATTTCCGGCAAGGTCGCCATAAACCCGGCGAGGTCGCCATATTTCCGGCAAGATCGCCACAAATCCGGAAAGGTCGTCATAAATCCGGCAAGGCCGTCATATATCCGGCAAGGTCGTGAGAAATCCGGCAACGTCGCCATATTTCGGCAAGGTCGCCATCTATCCGGCAAGGTCGCCACAAACCCGGCAATGTCGCCATATTTCCGACAAGGTCGCCATAAATCCGGCAAGGTCGCCACAAATCAGGCAAGGTCGCGATATTTCCGACAAGGTCGCCATAAATCCTGGAACGTTGCCACAAATCCGGCAAGCTCGCCATATTTCGTTAAGGTCGCCAGAAATCCGACAATGTCGCGATATTTCCGGCAAGGTCGTCATAAATCCGGCAAGGTCGCCACAAATCCGGCAAGGTCGGCATAAATCCGGCAAAGTCGCCACAAACCCGACAATGTCGCCATATTTCCGGCAAGGTCGCCACATTTCCGGCAAGGTCGACATAAATCCGGCAAGTTCGCCACAAATCCGGCAAGGAGGCCACATTTCATCGCCTTGAATCCGGCAAGGTCGACACAAATCCGGCAAGGTCGCAACATTTCGGCAAGGTCGCCATAAATCCGGCATCGTCGTCACAAATCCAGCAATGTCGCCATATTTCCGCCAAGGTCGTCATAAATGCGCCAAGGTCCCCACAAATCCGGCAAGGTCGCCATATTTCCGGCAAGGTAGCCAGAAATCAGCAAGGTCGCCACAAATCCGGCGAAGTAGCCATATTTCCGGGAAGGTCGCCATAAATCCGGCAATGTCGCCACAAATCCGGTGAGGTCGCCATATTTCCGGCATGGTCGCCCTAAATCCGGCTAGGTCGCCATAAATGCGGCGACGTCGCCATATTTCCGGCAAGGTCGCCACAAATCTGGCAAGGTCGCCAGAAACCCGGCGAGATCGCCATATTTCCGGCAAGGTCGCGACAAATCCGGAAAGGTCGCCATGAATCCGGCAAGCTCGCCATAAATCCGGCAAGGTCGTCAGAAATCCGGCAACGTCGCCATATTTCCGGCAAGGTCGCCATATATCCGGCAGGGTCGCCACAAACCCGGCAAGGTCGCCATATTTCCGGCAAGGTCGCCATAAATCCGACAAGGTCGCCATAAATGCGGCGAAGTCGCCATAATTCCGGCACGGTCGCCACAAATCTGGCAAGATCGCCATAAATCCGGCGAGGTCGCCATATTTCCGTCAAAGTCGCCACAAATTCGGAAAGGTCGTCAGAAATCCGGCAACGTCGCCATATTTCCGGCAAGGTCGCCATATATCCGGCAGGGTCGCCACAAACCCGGCAAGGTCGCCATATTTCCGGCAAGGTCGCCATAAATCCGGCAGGGTCGCCACAAATCCGGCAAGGTCGGCAGAAATCCGGCGAGGTAGCCAAAAATCCGCAAGTTCGCCACAAATCCGGCGAAGTAGCCATATTTCCGGCAAGGTCGCCATAAATCCGGCAAGGTCGCCATAAATGCGGCGAGGTCGCCATATTTCCGGCACGGTCACCACAAATCTGGCAAGGTCGCCATACATCCGGCAAGGTCGCCATAAATCCGGCAAGGTCGTCAGAAACCCGGCAATGTCGCCATATTTCCAACAAGATCGCCATATATCCGGCAAGGTCGTCACAAACCCGGCAAGGTCGCCATATTTCCGGTAAAATCGCCATATATCCGGCAAGGTCGCCACAAACCCGGCAAGGTCGCCCTATTTCCGGCAAGGACGCCATAAATCCGGCGAGGTCGCCACAAATCCGGCAAGGTCGCCATATTTCTGGCAAGGTCGCCATATATCCGGCGAAGTCGCCATATATCCGGCAATGTCGCCACAAATCTGGCAAGGCCGCCATATTTCCGGCGAGGTCGCCATATTACCGGCAAGGTCGCCACAAATCCGGAAAGATCGTCATAAATCCGACAAGGCCGCCATATATCCGGCAAGGTCGTCAGAAATCCGGCAACCTCGCCAGAGTTCCGGCAAGGTCGCCCAATATCCGGCAAGGTCGCCACAAACCCGGCAATGTCGCCATATTTCCGACAAGGTCGCCATAAATCCGGCAAGGTCGCCACAAATCCGGCAAGGTCGCCATATTTCCGGCAAGGTCGCCATAAATCCGGGAACGTCGCCACAAATCCGGCAAGGTCGCTATATTTCCGTTAAGGTCGCCAGAAATCCGACAATGTCGCCATATTTCAGGCTAGGTCGTCATAAATCCGGCAAGGTCGCCACAAATCTGGCAAGGTCGGCATAAATCCGGCAAGGTCGGCACAAATCCGACAATGTCCCCATATTTCCGGCAAGATCGCCATAAATCCGGCAAGGTCGCCACAAATCCGGCAAGGTCGCCATATTTACGGCAAGGTCGTCATAAATCCGGCCAGGTCGCCACAAATCCGGCAAGGTCGCCATATCTCGGGCAAGGTACCCAGAAATCTGCAAGGTCGCCATAAATCCGGCAAAGTAGTCATATGTCCGGCAAGGTCGCCATAAACCCGGCAAGGTCGCCACAAATCCGGCGAGGTCGGCATATTTCCGGCATGGTCGGCATAAATCCGGCAAGGTCGCCACAAACCGGCGAGGACGCCATATTTCCGGCAAGGTCGCCATATTTCCGGCAAGGGCGTCACAAATCCTGCAAGGTCGCCATACATCCGTAGAGGTCGCCATATTTCAGGCAAGGCCGCCACAAATCGGGAAAGGTCGCCATAAATCCGGCAATGTCGCCACAAATACGGCAAGGTCGCCATAATTCCGTCATAGTAGCCATATATCCGGCAAGGTCGCCACAAACCCGGCATGGTCGCCATATTTGCGGCAAAGTCGCCACAAATCCGACAAGGTCGCCATAAATCCGGCAAGGTCGCCAGAAATCCGGCAAGTGCGCCATATTTCCGGCAAGGTCTCCACAAATCCGGCAAGGTCGCCATAAATCCGGCAAGGTCGCCTGAAATCCGTAAGGTCGCCACAAATCCGGCGAAGTAGCCATATGTCCGGCAAGGTCGCCAGAAATCCAGCAAGGTCGCAATATTACCGGCAAGGTCGCCATAAATCCGGCGAGATCGCCATATTTCCGGCAAGGTCCCCATAAATCCGGCGAGGTCGCCATATTTCCGGCAAGGTCGCCATATTTCCGGCAAGTTCGCCACAAATTCGGCGAGGTCGCCATATTTCCGACAAGGTCGCCATAGATCCGGCAAGGTCGCCATAAATCCGGCGAGGTCGCCATATTTCCGGCAAAGTCGCCACAAATCCGGCAAGGTCGCCATAAATCCGGCAAGGTTGCCATATTTCCGGTAAGTTCGCCATAAATCCGGCAAGGTCGCCATATTTCCGGCAAGGTCGCCGTAAATCCGGCAAGGTCGCAACAAATCCGGCGAGCACGCCATATTTCCGGCAAGGTCGCCATAAAGCTGGCAAGGTCGCCAGAAATCCGGAGAGGTCGCCATATTTCCCGCAAGGTCGCCATAAATCCGGCAAGGTCGCCATAAATCCAGCGAGGTCGCCATATGTCCGTCAAGGTCGCCATAAATCCGGCAAGGTAGCCACAAATCCGGTAAGGTTGCCATATTTCCGGCAAGGTCGCCACAAATCCGGCCAGGGCGCCATAATTCCGGCAAGGTCGCCATAAATCAGGCAAAGTCGCCACAAATCCGGCAAGGTCGCCATTTTTCCGGCAAGGTCGCCATAAATCCCGCAATGTCGCCACAAATCCGGCAAGGTCAACATATTTCCAGCAAGGTCTCCATAAATCCGGCATGGTCGCCACGAATCCGGCAAGGTCGCCATATTTCCGGCGAGATCGTCATAAATCCGGCAAGGTCGCCACAAATCCGGCAAGGTCGCCATATTTCCGGCAAGGTCGCCAGAAATCCGGCAAGGTCGCCACAAATCCGGCGAGGTAGCCATATTTCCGGCAAGGTCGCCATAAATCCGGCAAGGTCGCCACAAATACGGCTAGGTCGCCATATTTCCGGCAAGGTCGGCATAAATTCGGCAAGGTCGCCAAAAATCAAGGTCGCCATATTTCCGGCAAGGTCGCCATAAATCCGACAATGTCGCCACAAATCCGGCGAGGTCGCCATATTTCCGGCAAGGTCGCCACAAATCCGGCACGGTCGCCATAAATCCGGCGAGGTCGCCATATTTCCGGCGTCGCCACAAATCCTGCAAGGTCGCCATACATCCGGAGAGGTCGCCATATTTCAGGTAAGTTCGCCACAAATCGGGAAAGGTCGCCATAAATCCGGCAATGTCGCCACAAATACGGCAAGGTCGCCATAATTCCGTCATAGTAGCCATAAATCCGGCAAGGTCGCCACAAACCCGGCATGGTCGCCATATTTCCGGCAAGGTCGCCATAAATCCGGCGGTGTTCCCATATTTCCGGCAAGGACGCCATAAATCCGGCGACGTCACCATATTTCCGGCAAGGTCGCCATATATCCGGCAAGGTCGCCATAAATCCGGCGAGGTCGCCATATTTGCGGCAAAGTCGCGACAAATCCGGCAAGTTCGCCATAAATCCGGCAAGGTCGCCAGAAATCCAGCAAGGTCGCCATATTTCCGGCAAGGTCGCCATAAATCCGGCGAGGTCGCCATATTTCCGGCAAGGTCCCCATAATTCCGGGAGGTCGCCATATTTCCGGCAAGGTCGCCATATTTCCGGCAAGTTCGCCACAAATTCGGCGAGGTCGCCATATTTCCGACAAGGTCGCCATAGATCCTGCAATGTCGCCATAAATCCGGCGAGGTCGCCATATTTCCGGCAAAGTCGCCACAAATCCGGCAAGGTCGCCATAAATCCGGCAAGGTCGCCATATTTCCGGCAAGTTCGCCACAAATCCGGCAAGGTCGCCATATTTCCGGCAAGGTCGCCGTAAATCCGGCAAGGTCGCAACAAATCCGGCGAGGACGCCATATTTCCGGCAAGGTCGCCATAAATCCGTCAAGGTCGCCAGTTTTCCGGCAAGGTCGCCATAAATCCCGCAAGGTCGCCACAAATCCGGCAAGGTCGCCATATTTCCGGCAAGGTCGCCATAAATCCGGCGAGGTCGCCATATTTCCGGCAAGGTCCCCATAATTCCGGGAGGTCGCCATATTTCCGTCAAGTTCGCCACAAATTCGGCGAGGTCGCCATATTTCCGGCAAGGTCGTCATAGATCCGGCAAGGTCGCCATAAATCCGGCGAGGTCACCATATTTCCGGCAAAGTCGCCACAAATCCGGCAAGGTCGCCATAAATCCGGCAAGGTCGCCATATTTCAGGCAAGTTCGCCATAAATCCGACAATGTCGCCACAAATCCGGCGAGGTCGCCATATTTCCGGCAAGGTCGCCACAAATCCGGCACGGTCGCCATAAATCCGGCGAGGTCGCCATATTTCCGGCGTCGCCACAAATCCTGCAAGGTCGCCATACATCCGGAGAGGTCGCCATATTTCAGGTAAGGTCGCCACAAATCGGGAAAGGTCGCCATAAATCCGGCAATGTCGCCACAAATACGGCAAGGTCGCCATAATTCCGTCATAGTAGCCATAAATCCGGCAAGGTCGCCACAAACCCGGCATGGTCGCCATATTTCCGGCAAGGTCGCCATAAATCCGGCGGTGTTCCCATATTTCCGGCAAGGACGCCATAAATCCGGCGACGTCACCATATTTCCGGCAAGGTCGCCATATATCCGGCAAGGTCGCCATAAATCCGGCGAGGTCGCCATATTTGCGGCAAAGTCGCGACAAATCCGGCAAGTTCGCCATAAATCCGGCAAGGTCGCCATAAATCCGGCGAGGTCGCCATATTTCCGGCAAAGTCGCCACAAATCCGGCAAGGTCGCCATAAATCCGGCAAGGTCGCCATATTTCCGGCAAGTTCGCCACAAATCCGGCAAGGTCGCCATATTACCGGCAAGGTCGCCGTAAATCCGGCAAGGTCGCAACAAATCCGGCGAGGACGCCATATTTCCGGCAAGGTCGCCATAAATCCGTCAAGGTCGCCAGTTTTCCGGCAAGGTCGCCATAAATCCCGCAAGGTCGCCACAAATCCGGCATGGTCGCCATATTTCCGGCAAGGTCGCCATAAATCCGGCGAGGTCGCCATATTTCGGACAAGGTCCCCATAATTCCGGGAGGTCGCCATATTTCCGTCAAGTTCGCCACAAATTCGGCGAGGTCGCCATATTTCCGGCAAGGTCGTCATAGATCCGGCAAGGTCGCCATAAATCCGGCCAGGTCACCATATTTCCGGCAAAGTCGCCACAAATCCGGCAAGGTCGCCATAAATCCGGCAAGGTCGCCATATTTCAGGCAAGTTCGCCACAAATCCGGCAAGGTCGCCATATTTCCGGCAAGGTCGCCACAAATCCGGCCAGGGCGCCATAATTCCGGCAAGGTCGCCATAAATCAGGCAAAGTCGCCACAAATCCGGCAAGGTCGCCATTTTTCCGGCAAGGTCACCATAAATCACGCAAGGTCGCCACAAATCCGGCAAGGTCGACATATTTCCAGCAAGGTCTCCATAAATCCAGCAAGGTCGCCACAAATCCGGCGAGGTCGCCACATTTCCGGCAAGGTCGTCCTAAATCCGGCGAGGCCGCCATACATCCGGCGAGGTCGCCATATTTCCGGCAAGCTCGCCATATTTCCGGCAAGGACGCCACAAATTCGGCAAGGTCGCCATAAATCCGGCAAGGTCGCCAGAAATCAGGAAAGGTCGGTTTATATTTCCGGCAAGGTCGCCATATACCCGGAAAGGTCGCCACAAATCCGGCAAGGTCGCCATATCTCCGGCAAGGTAGCCAGAAATGCTCAAGGTCGCCACAAATACGGCGAAGTAGCCATATTTCCGGCAAGGTCGCCATACATCCGGCAAGGTCGCCACAAATCCGGCGAGGTCGCCATATTTCCGGCATGGTCGGCATAAATCCGGCAAGGTCGCCATAAATCCGGCGAGGACGCCATCTTTCCGGCAAGGTCGCCATAAATCCGGCAAGGTCGCCATATATCCGGCGAGGTCGCCATATTTCCGGCGTCGCCACAAATCCTGCCTGGTCGCCATTAATCCGGAGAGATCGCCATATTTCAGGCAAGGTCGCCACAAAACCGGCAAGGTCGCCATAATTCGGGCAAGGTCGCCATAATTCGGGCAAGGTCGCCATAAATCCGGCAAGGTCGCCATAAATCCGGCAAGGTCGCCATATATCCGGCGAGGTCGCCATATTTCCGGCGTCGCCACAAATCCTGCCAGGTCGCCATTAATCCGGAGAGATCGCCATATTTCAGGCAAGGTCGCCACAAAACCGGCAAGGTCGCCATATTTCGGGCAAGGTCGCCATAAATCCGGCAAGGTCGCCATAAATCCGGCGAGGTCGCCATATTTGCGGCAAAGTCGCGACAAATTCGGCAAGGTCGCCATAAATCCGGCAAGGTCGCCAGAAATCCAGCAAGGTCGCCATATTTCCGGCAAGTTCGCCATAAATCCGGCGAGGTCGCCATATTTCCGGCAAGGTCCCCATAATTCCGGGAGGTCGCCATATTTCCGGCAAGGTCGCCATATTTCCGGCAAGTTCGCCACAAATTCGGCGAGGTCGCCATATTTCCGGCAAAGTCGCCATAGATCCGGCAATGTCGCCATAAATCCGGCGAGGTCGCCATATTTCCGGCAAAGTCGCCACAAATCCGGCAAGGTCGCCATAAATCCGGCAAGGTCGCCATATTTCTGGCAAGTTCGCCACAAATCCGGCAAGGTCGCCATATTTCCGGCAAGGTCGCCGTAAATCCGGCAAGGTCGCAACAAATCCGGCGAGGACGCCATATTTCCGGCAAGGTCGCCATAAATCCATCAAGGTCGCCAGTTTTCCGGCAAGGTCGCCATAAATCCCGCAAGGTCGCCACAAATCCGGCAAGGTCGCCATATTTCCGGCAAGGTCGCCATAAATCCGGCGAGGTCGCCATATTTCCGGCAAGGTCCCCATAATTCCGGGAGGTCGCCATATTTCCGTCAAGTTCGCCACAAATTCGGCGAGGTCGCCATATTTCCGGCAAGGTCGTCATAGATCCGGCAAGGTCGCCATAAATCCGGCGAGGTCACCATATTTCCGGCAAAGTCGCCACAGATCCGGCAAGGTCGCCATAAATCCGGCAAGGTCACCATATTTCAGGCAAGTTCGCCATAAATCCGACAATGTCGCCACAAATCCGGCGAGGTCGCCATATTTCCGGCAAGGTCGCCACAAATCCGGCACGGTCGCCATAAATCCGGCGAGGTCGCCATATTTTCGGCGTCGCCACAAATCCTGCAAGGTCGCCATACATCCGGAGAGGTCGCCATATTTCAGGTAATGTCGCCACAAATCGGGAAAGGTCGCCATAAATCCGGCAATGTCGCCACAAATACGGCAAGGTCGCCATAATTCCGTCATAGTAGCCATAAATCCGGCAAGGTCGCCACAAACCCGGCATGGTCGCCATATTTCCGGCAAGGTCGCCATAAATCCGGCGGTGTTCCCATATTTCCGGCAAGGACGCCATAAATCCGGCGACGTCACCATATTTCCGGCAAGGTCGCCATATATCCGGCAAGGTCGCCATAAATCCGGCGAGGTCGCCATATTTGCGGCAAAGTCGCGACAAATCCGGCAAGTTCGCCATAAATCCGGCAAGGTCGCCAGAAATCCAGCAAGGTCGCCACAAATCCGGCAAGGTCGCCATATTTCCGGCAAGGTCGCCATAAATCCGGCGAGGTCGCCATATTTCCGGCAAGGTCCCCATAATTCCGGGAGGTCGCCATATTTCCGTCAAGTTCGCCACAAATTCGGCGAGGTCGCCATATTTCCGGCAAGGTCGTCATAGATCCGGCAAGGTCGCCATAAATCCGGCGAGGTAACCATATTTCCGGCAAAGTCGCCACAAATCCGGCAAGGTCGCCATAAATCCGGCAAGGTCGCCATATTTCAGGCAAGTTCGCCACAAATCCGGCAAGGTCGCCATATTTCCGGCAAGGTCGCCGTAAATCCGGCAAGGTCGCAACAAATCCGGCGAGGTCGCCATATTTCCGGCAAGGTCGCCATAAATCCGGCAAGGTCGCCAGAAACCCGGAGAGGTCGCCATATTTCCGGCAAGGTCGCCATGAATCCGGCAAGGTCGCCATAAATCCGGCGAGGTCGCCACATGTCCGTCAAGGTCGCCATAAATCCGGCAAGGTAGCCATAAATCCGGCAAGGTCGCCATATTTCCGGCAAGGTCGCCACAAATCCGGCCAGGGCGCCATAATTCCGGCAAGGTCGCCATAAATCAGGCAAAGTCGCCACAAATCCGGCAAGGTCGCCATTTTTCCGGCAAGGTCGCCATAAATCCCGCAAGGTCGCCACAAGTCCGGCAAGGTCGACATATTTCCAGCAAGGTCTCCATAAATCCAGCAAGGTCGCCACAAATCCGGCGAGGTCGCCACATTTCCGGCAAGGTCGTCCTAAATCCGGCGAGGCCGCCGTACATCCGGCGAGGTCGCCATATTTCCGGCAAGGTCGCCATAAATCCGGCGAGGTCGCCATAAATCCGGCGAGGTCGCCATATTTCCGGCAAGGAGGCCATAAATCCGGCGAGGTCGCCATATTTCCGGCAAGGTCGCCATATCTCCGGCAAGGTCGCCATAAATCCGGCGAGGTCGCCATATTTCCGGCAAGGACGCCACAAATTCGGCAAGGTCGCCATAAATCCGGCAAGGTCGCCAGAAATCAGGAAAGGTCGGTTTATATTTCCGGCAAGGTCGCCATATACCCGGCAAGGTCGCCACAAATCCGGCAAGGTCGCCATATCTCCGGCAAGGTAGCCAGAAATCCTCAAGGTCGCCACAAATACGGCGAAGTAGCCATATTTCCGGCAAGGTCGCCATACATCCGGCAAGGTCGCCACAAATCCGGCGAGGTCGCCATATTTCCGGCATGGTCGGCATCAATCCGGCAAGGTCGCCATAAATCCGGCGAGGACGCCATCTTTCCGGCAAGGTCGCCATAAATCCGGCAAGGTCGCCATATATCCGGCGAGGTCGCCATATTTCCGGCGTCGCCACAAATCCTGCCTGGTCGCCATTAATCCGGAGAGATCGCCATATTTCAGGCAATGTCGCCACAAAACCGGCAAGGTCGCCATAATTCGGGCAAGGTCGCCATAAATCCGGCAAGGTCGCCATAAATCCGGCAAGGTCGCCATATATCCGGCGAGGTCGCCATATTTCCGGCGTCGCCACAAATCCTGCCAGGTCGCCATTAATCCGGAGAGATCGCCATATTTCAGGCAAGGTCGCCACAAAACCGGCAAGGTCGCCATATTTCGGGCAAGGTCGCCATAAATCCGGCAAGGTCGCCATAAATCCGGCGAGGTCGCCATATTTCCGGCAAGGACGCCACAAATTCGGCAAGGTCGCCATAAATTCGGCAAGGTCGCCAGAAATCAGGAAAGGTCGGTTTATATTTCCGGCAAGGTCGCATATACCCGGCAAGGTCGCCACAAATCCGGCAAGGTCGCCATATCTCCGGCAAGGTAGCCATAAATCCTCAAGGTCGCCACAAATCCGGCGAAGTAGTCATATTTCCGGCAAGGTCGCCATAAATCCGGCAAGGTCGCCACAAATCCGGCGAGGTCACCATATTTCCGGCATGGTCGGCATAAATCCGGCAAGGTCGCCACAAATCCGGCGAGGACGCCATATTTCCGGCAAGGTCGCCATAAATCCGGCAAGGTCGCCATATATCCGGCGAGGTCGCCATATTTCCGGCGTCGCCACAAATCCTGCCGGGTCGCCATTAATCCGGAGAGATCGCCATATTTCAGGCAAGGTCGCCACAAAACCGGCAAGGTCGCCATAATTCGGGCAAGGTCGCCATAAATCCGGCAAGGTCGCCACAAATCCGACAAGGTCGCCATATCTCCGGCAAGGTAGCCAGAAATCCTCAAGGTCGCCACAAATCCGGCGAAGTAGCCATATTTCCGGCAAGGTCGCCATAAATCCGGCAAGGTCGCCACAAATCCGGCGAGGTCGCCATATTTCCGGCATGGTCGGCATAAATCCGGCAAGTTCGCCACAAATCCGGCGAGGACGCCATATTTCCGGCAAGGTCGCCATAAATTCGGCAAGGTCGCCATATATGCGGCGAGGTCGCCATATTTCCGGCGTCGCCACATATCCTGCCAGGTCGCCATTAATCCGGAGAGATCGCCATATTTCAGGGAAGGTCGCCACAAAACCGGCAAGGTCGCCATAATTCGGGCAAGGTCGCCATAAACCCGGCATGGTCGCCATAAATCCGGCGAGGTCGCCATATTTGCGGCAAGGACGCCATAAATCCGGCGAGGTCGCCATATTTCCGGCAAGGTCGCCATACATCCGGCAAGGTCGCCATAAATCCGGCGAGGTCGCCATATTTCCGGCAAGGAAGCCACAAATTCGGCAAGGTCGCCATAAATCCGGCAAGGTCGCCAGAAATCAGGAAAGGTATGTTTATATTTCCGGCAAGGTCGCCATATACCCGGCAAGGTCGCCACAAATCCGGCAAGGTCGCCATATCTCCGTCATGGTCGCCATAAATCCGGCGAGGTCGCCACTTTTCCGGCAAGGTCGTCCTAAATCCGGCGAGGCCGACATAAATCCGGCGAGGGCGCCATATTTCGGGCGTCGCCACAAATCCTGCAAGGTCGCCATAAATCCGGAGAGGTCGCCACATTTCCGGCAAGGTCGTCCTAAATCCGGCGAGGCCGCCATAAATCCGGCGAGGTCGCCATATTTTCGGCAAGGTCGCCACAAATCCGGCGAGGTAGCCATATTTCCGGCAAGGTCGCCATAAATCCGGCAAGGTCGCCACAAATACGGCTAGGTCGCCACAAATCCGGCGAGGTAGCCATATTTCCGGCAAGGTCGCCACAAATACGGCTAGGTCGCCATATTTCCGGCAAGGACGCCACAAATCCGGCGAGGTCGCCATATTTCCGGCAAGGTCGCCATAAATCCGGCGAGGTCGCCATCAATCCGGCGAGGTCGCCATATTTCCGGCAAGGACGCCATAAATCCGGCGAGGTCGCCATATTTCCGGCAAGGTCGCCATATATCCGGCAAGGTCGCCATAAATCCGGCGAGGTCGCCATATTTCCGGCAAGGACGCCACAAATTCGGCAAGGTCGCCATAAATCCGGCAAGGTCGCCAGAAATCAGGAAAGGTCGGTTTATATTTCCGGCAAGGTCGCCATATACCCGGCAAGGTCGCCACAAATCCGGCAAGGTCGCCATATCTCCGGCAAGGTAGCCAGAAATCCTCAAGGTCGCCACAAATCCGGCGAAGTAGCCATATTTCCGGCAAGGTCGCCATAAATCCGGCAACGTCGCCACAAATCCGGCGAGGTCGCCATATTTCCGGCAAGGTCGCCATAAATCCGGCAAGGTCGCCATATATCCGGCGAGGTCGCCATATTTCCGGCGTCGCCACAAATCCTGCCAGGTCGCCATTAATCCGGAGAGATCGCCATATTTCAGGCAAGGTCGCCACAAAACCGGCAAGGTCGCCATAATTCGGGCAAGGTCGCCATAAATCCGGCATGGTCGCCATAAATCCGGCGAGGTCGCCACATTTCCGGCAAGGTCGTCCTAAATCCGGCGAGGCCGCCATAAATCCGGCGAGGGCGCCATATTTTCGGCATCGCCACAAATCCTGCAAGGTCGCCATAAATCCGGAGAGGACGCCACATTTCCGGCAAGGTCGTCCTAAATCCGGCGAGGGCGCCATAAATCCGGCGAGGTCGCCATATTTCCGGCAAGGTCGCCACAAATCCGGCGAGGTAGCCATATTTCCGGCAAGGTCGCCACAAATACGGCTAGGTCGCCACATTTCCGGCAAGGTCGGCGTAAATCCGGCAAGGTCGCCAAAAATCAAGGTCGCCATATTTCCGGCAAGGTCGCCATAAATCCGACAATGTTGCCACAAATCCGGCGAGGTCGCCATATTTCCGGCAAGGTCGCCATAAATCCGGCGAGGTCGCCATATTTCCCGGCACGGTCGCATCAAATCCGGCAAGGTCGCCATAAATCCGGCTAGGTCGCCATATTTCCGGCAAGGTCGCCACAAATCCGGAAAGGTCGCTATAAATCCGACAAGTTCGCCACAAAACCGACAAGGTCGCCATAATTCGGCAAAGTCGCCATAAATCCGGCATGGTCGCCATAAATCCGGGGAGGTCGCCACATTTCCGGCAAGGTCGTCCTAAATCCGGCGAGGCCGCCATAAATCCGGCGAGGTCGCCATATTTCCGGGAAGGTCGCCATAAATCCGGCGAGGTCGCCATAAATCCGGCGAGGTCGCCATATTTACGGCAAGGACTCCATAAATCCGGCGAGGTCGCCATATTTCCGGTAAGGTCGCCATATATCCGGCAAGGTCGCCATAGATCCGGCGAGGTCGCCATATTTCCGGCAAGGACGCCACAAATTCGGCAAGGTCGCCATAAATCCGGCAAGGTCACCAGAAATCAGGAAAGGTCGGTTTATATTTCCGGCAAGGTCGCCATATGATTTGATTTGATTTTTACTTTATTAATCCCCTTATTCAGGGGAAATTCTGATGTCCTTTCAGCACACTAATAAAAATACAACATAGCATTAAGAAGTTTAACATTAAACATAAAAACATCCCCCCACAATGGTTCCCACTGTGGGGGAAGG
The DNA here is from genome assembly GCA_038087875.1 of Malacoraja senta. Taxonomy (NCBI): domain Eukaryota; kingdom Metazoa; phylum Chordata; class Chondrichthyes; order Rajiformes; family Rajidae; genus Malacoraja; species Malacoraja senta. Next base: position 124,651 of record JAXLNO010000767.1, on the reverse strand, counting down.
CACAAAGTCCAGTCCCCATCCCCATGTCCACCCATAGTCGGGCCTATTGAGGCCTCCACATTCGCCAGTACGGAGGCCCGATGTTCCTGGCCGTTCTCGCCGGGTGATGGTACTCCGGCGTCGGGAGAACCCTCTCAGCGGTTTGGGGTGCCAGGAACGGCCGCCTTCTTACTGGAGACCGCGGCTTCCAAGCCAACAGGCCGCTCTGGACGGAGCTGCACGTACTGGCGATCTCGGCGAGAGATCCCAGGCTCCGCGATGTTAAAGTCAGCGCCGCCGGCCGCAGCGGGCCGCTCCACAGACCCGCGATGTTTCTATCGGCGGTCCCCGCAGCTGGCCGCTCCACAGACCCGCGATGTTTTCACCGGCGGTCCCCGCAGCTGGCCGCTCCACAGACCCGCGATGTTTCCACCGGCGGTCCCCGCAGCTGGCCGCTCCACAGACCCGCGGCTCCGCGATGTTTTTGTCGGCGGTCCCAGCATACTGGAGCTCCAGCGTGGCGACCCAGACAAGGCATCGCCCACTCCGCGTTAGCGCTCCAGCGCTGTGCCGCCGCCGAAGCCGAGGTTCTGGCCAGGTCCCCCCAGGAAACGCCGCTCCAGGCCCCGCTGGTAGGCCGCGAGGACGGGTCGAAGGCGCTGCTCGGAGGAAGGCAAACCCTCCGACCAGGTAGGGACTTGAAAAGAAGTTTCCACCTCCCCCCCCCACTACCCCCCACACATAAAAAGATTAGGCCCCCTGACTGCACACTCAACGTACTAAAATAATTTTTAAAAAAAGAAGGGGTAAAAACGGACAGCTGCAGGACAGGCAGCCGTTCTGGACAGCGCCTCCTCCGAAACCCGGCAAGGTCGCCACAAATCCGGCAAGGTCGCCATATCTCCGGCAAGGTAGCCAGAAATCCTCAAGGTCGCCATAAATCCGGCGAAGTAGCCATATTTCCGGCAAGGTCGCCATAAATCCGTCAAGGTCGCGACAAATTCGGCGAGGTCGCCATATATCCGGCGAGGTCGCCATATTTCCGGCGTCGCCACAAATACTGCAAGGTCGCCATAAACCCGGAGAGGTCGCCATATTTCAGGCAAGGTCGCCACAAAACCGGCAAGGTCGCCATAATTCGGGCAAGGTCGCCATAAATCCGGCATGGTCGCCATAAATCCGGCATGGTCGCCACATTTCCGGCAAGGTCGTCCTAAATCCGGCGAGGCCGCCATAAATCCTGCGAGGTCGCCATATTTCCGGCAAGGTCGCCATAAATCCGGCGAAGTAGCCATATTTCCGGCAAGGTCGCCATAAATCCGGCAAGGTCGCCACAAATCCGGCGAGGCCATATTTCCGGCATGGTCGGCATAAATCCGGCATGGTCGCCACAAATCCGGCGAGGACGCCATATTTCCGGCAAGGTCGCCATAAATCCGGCAAGGTCGCCATATATCCGGCGAGGTCGCCATATTTCCGGCAAGGTCGCCACAAATCCGGCAAGATCGTCATAAATCCGGCGAAGTCGCCATATTTCCGGCGGCGCCACAAATCCTGCAAGGTCGCCATAAATCCGGAGAGTTCGCCATATTTCAGGCAAGGTCGCCACAAAACCGGCAAGGTCGCCATAATTCGGGGAAGGTCGCCATAAATCCGGCATGGTCGCCATAAATCCGGCGAGGTCGCCACATTTCCGGCAAGGTAGTCCTAAATCCGGCGAGGCCGCCATAAATCCGGCGAGGTCGCCATATTTCCGGCAAGGTCGCCATAAATCCGGCGAAGTAGCCATATTTCCGGCAAGGTCGCCATAAATCGGCAAGGTCGCCACAAATCCAGCGAGGTCCCCATATTTCCGGCATGGTCGGCATAAATCCGGCAAGGTCGCCACAAATCCGGCGAGGACGCCATATTTCCGGCAAGGTCGCCATAAATCCGGTAAGGTCGCCATATATCCGGCGAGGTCGCCATATTTCCGGTAAGGTCGCCACAAACCCGGCAAGGTCGTCATAAATCCGGCGAGGTCGCCATATTTCCGGCGTCGCCACAATTCCTGCAAAGTCGACATAAATCCGGCAATGCCGCCAGAAATACGGCAAGGTCGTCCTAAATCCGGCAAGGTCGCCATAAATCCGGCAAGGTCGCCATATATCCGGCGAGGTCGCCATATTTCCGGCAAGGTCGCCACAAATCCGGCAAGGTCGTCATAAATCCGGCGAAGTCGCCATATTTCCGGCGGCGCCACAAATCCTGCAAGGTCGCCATAAATCCGGAGAGTTCGCCATATTTCAGGCAAGGTCGCCACAAAACCGGCAAGGTCGCCATAATTCGGGGAAGGTCGCCATAAATCCGGCATGGTCGCCATAAATCCGGCGAGGTCGCCACATTTCCGGCAAGGTAGTCCTAAATCCGGCGAGGCCGCCATAAATCCGGCGAGGTCGCCATATTTCCGGCAAGGTCGCCATAAATCCGGCGAAGTAGCCATATTTCCGGCAAGGTCGCCATAAATCCGGCAAGGTCGCCACAAATCCAGCGAGGTCCCCATATTTCCGGCATGGTCGGCATAAATCCGGCAAGGTCGCCACAAATCCGGCGAGGACGCCATATTTCCGGCAAGGTCGCCATAAATCCGGTAAGGTCGCCATATATCCGGCGAGGTCGCCATATTTCCGGTAAGGTCGCCACAAACCCGGCAAGGTCGTCATAAATCCGGCGAGGTCGCCATATTTCCGGCGTCGCCACAATTCCTGCAAAGTCGACATAAATCCGGCAATGCCGCCAGAAATACGGCAAGGTCGTCCTAAATCCGGCAAGGTCGCCATAAATCCGGCAAGGTCGCCATATATCCGGCGAGGTCGCCATATTTCCGGCAAGGTCGCCACAAATCCGGCAAGGTCGTCATAAATCCGGCGAAGTCGCCATATTTCCGGCGGCGCCACAAATCCTGCAAGGTCGCCATAAATCCGGAGAGTTCGCCATATTTCAGGCAAGGTCGCCACAAAACCGGCAAGGTCGCCATAATTCGGGGAAGGTCGCCATAAATCCGGCATGGTCGCCATAAATACGGCGAGGTCGCCACATTTCCGGCAAGGTCGTCCTAAATCCGGCGAGGCCGCCATAAATCCTGCGAGGTCGCCATATTTCCGGCAAGGTCGCCATAAATCCGGCGAAGTAGCCATATTTCCGGCAAGGTCGCCATAAATCCGGCAAGGTCGCCACAAATCCGGCGAGGCCATATTTCCGGCATGGTCGGCATAAATCCGGCATGGTCGCCACAAATCCGGCGAGGACGACATATTTCCGGCAAGGTCGCCATAAATCCGGCAAGGTCGCCATATATCCGGCGAGGTCGCCATATTTCCGGCAAGGTCGCCACAAATCCGGCAAGGTCGTCATAAATCCGGCGAAGTCGCCATATTTCCGGCGGCGCCACAAATCCTGCAAGGTCGCCATAAATCCGGAGAGTTCGCCATATTTCAGGCAAGGTCGCCACAAAACCGGCAAGGTCGCCATAATTCGGGGAAGGTCGCCATAAATCCGGCATGGTCGCCATAAATCCGGCGAGGTCGCCACATTTCCGGCAAGGTAGTCCTAAATCCGGCGAGGCCGCCATAAATCCGGCGAGGTCGCCATATTTCCGGCAAGGTCGCCATAAATCCGGCGAAGTAGCCATATTTCCGGCAAGGTCGCCATAAATCCGGCAAGGTCGCCACAAATCCAGCGAGGTCCCCATATTTCCGGCATGGTCGGCATAAATCCGGCAAGGTCGCCACAAATCCGGCGAGGACGCCATATTTCCGGCAAGGTCGCCATAAATCCGGTAAGGTCGCCATATATCCGGCGAGGTTGCCATATTTCCGGTAAGGTCGCCACAAACCCGGCAAGGTCGTCATAAATCCGGCGAGGTCGCCATATTTCCGGCGTCGCCACAATTCCTGCAAAGTCGACATAAATCCGGCAATGCCGCCAGAAATACGGCAAGGTCGTCCTAAATCCGGCGAGGTTGCCATAAATTCGGCGAGGTTGCCATAAATCCGGCGACGTCGCCATATTTCCGGCAAGGACGCCATAAATCCGGCGAGGTCGCCATATTTCCGGCAAGGTCTCCATATATCCGGCAAGGTCGCCATAAATCCGGCGAGGTCGCCAGAAATCAGGAAAGGTCGGTTTATATTTCCGGCAAGGTCGCCATATATCCGGCAAGGTCGCCACGAATCCGGCAAGGTCGCCATATCTCCGGCAAGGTAGCCAGAAATCCCCAAGGTCGCCACAAATCCGGCGAAGTAGCCATATTTCCGGCAAGGTCGCCATAAATCCTGCAAGGTCGCCACAAATTCGGCGAGGTCGCCATATTTCCGGCATGGTCGGCATAAATCCGGCAAGGTCGCTACAAATCCGGCGAGGACGCCATATTTCCGGCAAGGTCGCCACAAATCCTGCAAGGTCGCCATAAATCCGGAGAGTTCGCCATATTTCAGGCAAGGTCGGCACAAATCCGGAAAGGTCGCCATAAATCCGGCAATGCCGCCAAAAATACGGCAAGGTCGCCATATTTCCGGCAAGGTCGCCATAAATCCGGCGATGTTGCCATATTTCCGGCAAGGACGCCATAAATCCGGCGAGGTCGCCATATTTCCGGCAAGGTCGCCATATATCCGGCAAGGTCGCCATAAATCCGGCGAGGTCGCCATATTTCCGGCAAAGTCGCCACAAACCCGGCGAGGTCGCCATCTTTCCGGCAAGGTCGCCACAAATCCGGCAAGGCCGCCATATTTCCCGCAAGGTCGCCATACATCCGGCAAGATCGCCACAAATCCGGCAAGGTCGCCATATTTCCGACATGGTCGCCATAAATCCGGCAAGGTCGCCACAAATCTGGCACGGTCGCCATATTCCCGGCAAGGTCGCCATAAATCCGGCAATGTCGCCACAAATCCGGCAAGGTCGCCATATTTCCGGCAATGTCGCCATAAATCCGGAAGGTCGCAACAAATCCGGCAAGGTCGCCATATTCCCGGCAATGTCGCCATAAATCCGGCAAGATCGCCACAAATCCGGCAAGGTCGCCATATTTCCGGCAAGGTCGCCATAAATTCGGCAAGGTTGCCATAAATCCGGCAAGGACGCCATAAATCCAGAAAGGTCGCCATATTTCCGGCAAGGTCGCCATAAATCCGGCGAGTTCGCCATATTTCCGGCAAGGACGCCATTTATCCGGCAAGGTCGCATTAAATCCGACGAGGTCGCCATCTTTCCGTCAAGGTCGCCACAAATCCGGCAAGGTCGCCATAAATCAGGCAAGGGCGCCATAAATCCAGCAAGGTCGCCATATTTCCGGCGAGGTCGCCATATTTCCGGCAAGGTCGCCATAGATCCGGCATGGTCGCCATAAATCCGGCGAGGTCGCCATGTTTCTGGCAAACTCGCCACAAATCCGGCAAGGTCGCCATAAATCCGGCAACGTCGCCATATTTCCGGCAAGTTCGCCACAAATCCGGCAAGGTCTCCATATTTCCGGCAAGGACGCCGTAAATCCGGCAAGGTCGCCATAAATCAGGCAAGGACGCCATAAATCCAGCAAGGTCGCCATATTTCCGGCATGGTCGCCATAAATCCGGCGAGGTCGCCATATTTCCGGCAAGGGCGCCATTTATCCGGCAAGGTCGCATTAAATCAGGCGAGGTCGCCATCTTTCCGGCAAGGTCGCCACAAATCCGACAAGGGCGCCATAAATCCAGCAAGGTCGCCATATTTCAGGCGAGGTCGCCATATTTCCGGCAAGGTCGCCATAGATCCGGCATGGTCGCCATAAATCCGGCGAGGTCGCCATATTTCCGGCAAACTCGCCACAAATCCGGCAAGGTCGCCATAAGTCCGGCAACGTCGCCATATTTCCGGCAAGTTCGCCACAAATCCGGCAAGGTCGCCATATTTCCGGCAAGGACGCCGTAAATCCGGCAAGGTCGCAACAAATCCGACGAGGACGCCATATTTCCGGCAAGGTCGCCATAAATCCCGCAAGGTCGCCACAAATCCGGCAAGGTCTACATATTTCCAGCAAGGTCTCCATAAATCCGGCATGGTCGCCACAAATCCGGCGAGGTAGCCATATTTCCGTCAAGGTCGCCATAAATCCGGCAAGGTCGCCATAAATCCGGCAAGGACGCCATAAATCCAGCAAGGTCGCCATATTTCCGGCAAGGTCGCCATAAATCCGGCGAGGTCACCATATTTCCGGCAAGGTCGCCATAGATCCGGCATGGTCGCCATAAATCCGGCGAGGTCGCCATATTTCCGGCAAACTCGCCACAAATCCGGCAAGGTCGCCATAAATCCGGCAACGTCGCCATATTTCCGGCAAGTTCGCCACAAATCCGGCAAGGTCGCCATATTTCCGGCAAGGACGCCGTAAATCCGGCAAGGTCGCAACAAATCCGACGAGGACGCCATATTTCCGGCAAGGTCGCCATAAAGCCCGCAAAGGTCGCCACAAATCCGGCAAGGTCTACATATTTCCAGCAAGGTCTCCATAAATCCGGCATGGTCGCCACAAATCCGGCGAGGTAGCCATATTTCCGTCAAGGTCGCCATAAATCCGGCAAGGACGCCATAAATCCAGCAAGGTCGCCATATTTCCGGCAAGATCGCCATAAATCCGGCGAGGTCCGCCATATTTCCGGCCAGGGCGCCATTTATCCGGCAAGGTCGCATTAAATCCGGCGAGGTCGCCATATCTCCGGCAAGGTCACCACAAACCCGGCAAGGTCGCCATAAATCCGGCAAGGGAGCCATAAATCCAGCAAGGTCGCCATATTTCCGGCGAGGTCGCCATATTTCCGGCAAGGTCGCCATAGATCCGGCATGGTCGCCATAAATCCGGCGAGGTCGCCATATTTCCGGCAAACTCGCCACATATCCGGCAAGGTCGCTATAAATCCGGCAACGTCGCCATATTTCCGGCAAGTTCGCCACAAATCCGGCAAGGTCGCCATATTTCCGGCAAGGACGCCGTAAATCAGGCAAGATCGCCATAAATCAGGCAAGGACGCCATAAATCCAGCAAGGTCGCCATATTTCCGGCAAGGTCGCCATAAATCCGGCGAGGTCGCCATATTTCCGGCAAGGGCGCCATTTATCCGGCAAGGTCGCATTAAATCCGGAGAGGTCGCCATCTTTCCGGCAAGGTCGCCACAAATCCGGCAAGGTCGCCATAAATCCGGCAAGGGCGCCATAAATCCAGCAAGGTCGCCATATTTCCGGCAAACTCGCCACAAATCCGGCAAGGTCGCCATAAATCCGGCAACGTCGCCATATTTCCGGCAAGTTCGCCACAAATCCGGCAAGGTCGCCATATTTCCGGCAAGGACGCCGTAATTCCGGCAAGATCGCAACAAATCCGACGAGGACGCCAAATTTCCGGCAAGGTCGCCATAAATCCCGCAAGGTCGCCACAAATCCGGCAAGGTCTACATATTTCCAGCAAGGTCTCCATAAATCTGGCATGGTCACCACAAATCCGGCGCGGTAGCCATATTTCCGGCAAGGTCGCCAGAAATCCGGCAAGGTCGCGACAAATCCGGCAAGGTCACCATAAATCCGGCGAGGTCGCCTCATTTCCGGCTAGGGCGTCCTAAATCCGGCGAGGCCGCCATAAATCCGGCGAGGTCGCCATATTTCCGGCAAGGTCGCCATAAATCCGGCGAGGTCGCCGTATTTCCGGCAAGGACGCCATAAATCCGGCGAGGACGCCATATTTCCGGCAAGGTTGCCATATATCCGGCAACGTCGCCATAAATCCGGCGAGATCGCGATATTTCCGGCAAGGGCGCCACAAATTCGGCAAGGTCGCCATAAATCCGCCAAGGTCGCCAGAAATCAGGCAAGGTCGCCATATTTCCGGCAAGGTTCGCCATATATCCGGCAAGGTGGCCACAAATCCGGCAAGGTCGCCTTGTTTCCGGCAAGGTCGCCATAAATCCGGCAAGGTCGCCACAAATCCGGCCAGGTCGTAATATTTCCGGCAAGGTCGCCATAAATCCGGCAAGGTCGCCACAAATCCGGCAAGGTCGCCATATTTCCGGCAAGGTCGCCATAAATCCGGCAAGGTCGCCATATTTCCGGCAAGGTCGCCATAAATCCTGCAAGGTCACCACAAATCAGGCAAAGTCGCCATATTTCCGGCAAGGTCGCCATAAATCCGGCGAGATCGCCATATTTCCGGCAAGGACGCCATAAATCCGGCGAGGTCGCCATATTTTCGGCAAGGTCGCCATATATCCGGCAAGGTCGCCATCAATCCGGCGAGGTCGCCATATTTCCGGCAAGGTCGCCACTAATTCGGCAAGGGTCGCCATAAATCCGTCAAGGTCGCCAGAAATCAGGCAAGGTCGCCATATTTCCGGCAAGGTCGCCATATCTCCGGCAAGGTGGCCACAAATCCGGCAAGTGTCGCCTTATTCCCGGCATGGTCGCCATGAATCCGGCAAGGTCGCCACAAATCCGGCAAGGTCGCCATATTTCCGGCAAGGTCGACATAAATCCGGCAAGGTGGGCCACAAAATCCGGCAAGGTCGCCATATTTCCGGCAAGGTCGCCATAAATCCCGCAAGGTCGCCACAAATCCGGCAAGGTCTACATATTTCGGCATGGTCGCCCCACATCCGGCAAGGTCGCCATACTTCCGGCAAGGACGCCATAAATCCGGCAAGGTCGTCACAAATCCGGCAAGCTCGCCATGTTTCCGGCAAGGTCGCCATTAATCCGGCAAGTTCGCCACAAATCCGGCAAGGTCGCCATATTTCCGGCAAGGACGCCATAAAACCGGCAAGGACGCCAAAAAAATCCGGCGAGGTCGCCATATATGCGTCAAGGTCGCCATAAATCCGGCGAGGTCGCCACAAATCCGGCAAGGTCGCCACAAATCCGGCATGGTCGCCATAAATCCCGCGAGGTCTATATATTTCCGGCATGGTCGCCACATATCCGGCAAGGTCGCCATAAATCCAGCAAGGTCGCCACAAATCCGGCAAGGTCGCCATAAATCCGGCAAGTTCGCCACAAAACCGGCAAGGTCGCCATAATTCGGGCAAGGTCGCCATAAATCCGGCATGGTCGCCATAAATCCGGCGAGGTCGCCATAATCCGGCGAGGTCGCCATATTTCCGGCAAGGTCGCCACAAATGCGGCAAGGTCGCCATAAATCCGCCAAGGTCGCCAGAAATCAGGCAAGGACGCCATATTTCCAGCAAGGTCGCCACAAATCCGGCAAGGTCGCCTTATTTCCGGCAAGGTCGCCATAAATCCGGCAAGGTCGCCACAAATCCGGCAAGGACGCCATATTTCCGACAAGGTCGCCATAAATCCGGCAATGTCGCCACAAATCCGGCAAGGTCGCCATATTACCGGCAAGGTCGCCATAAATCCGGCAAGGTCGTCACAAATCCGGCAAGCTCGCCAGCCACAAATCCGGCATGGTCGCCATAAATCCCGCGAGGTCTATATATTTCCGGCATGGTCGCCACATATCCGGCAAGGTCGCCATAAATCCGGCAAGGTCGCCACAAATCCGGCAAGGTCGCCATAAATCCGGCAAGTTCGGCACAAAACCGGCAAGGTCGCCATAATTCGGGTAAGGTCGCCATAAATCCGGCATGGTCGCCATAAATCCGGCGAGGTCGCCACATTTCCGGCAAGGTCGTCCTAAATCCGGCGAGGCCGCCATAAATCCGGCGAGGTCGCCATATTTCCGGCAAGGTCGCCATAAATCCGGCGAGGTCGCCATAATCCGGCGAGGTCGCCATATTTCCGGCAAGGACGCCATAAATCCGGCGAGGTTGCCATATTTCCGGCAAGGTCGCCATATATCCGGCAAGGTCGCCATAAATGCTGCGAGGTTGCCATATTTCCGGCAAGGTCGCCACAAATGCGGCAAGGTCGCCATAAATCCGCCAAGGTAGCCAGAAATCAGGCAAGGTCGCCATATTTCCAGCAAGGTCGCCACAAATCCGGCAAGGACGCCATATTACCGGCAAGGTCGCCATAAATCCGGCAATGTCGCCACAAATCCGGCAAGGTCGCCATATTACCGGCAAGGTCGCCATAAATCCGACAAGGTCGTCACAAATCCGGCAAGCTCGCCATGTTTCCGGCAAGGTCGCCATTAATCCGGCAAGGTCGCCACAAATCCGGCAAGGTCGCCATATTTCCGGCAAGGACGCCATAAAAGCGGCAATGTCGCCACAAATCCGGCAAGGTCGCCATATTACCGGCAAGGTCGCCATAAATCCGGCAAGGTCGCCACAAATCCGGCAAGGTCTCCATATTTCCGGCAAGGTCGCCATAAATCCGGCAATGTCGCCACAAATCCGGCATGGTCGCCATATTTCCGGCAAGGTCGCCAAATTTCCATCGTTCGCCACAAATCCGGCAAGGTCGCCATATTTCCGGCAAGGTCGCCATAAATCCGCAAGGTCGCCACAAATCAGGCAAGGTCGCCATATTTCCGGAAACGTCGCCAAAAATCCGGCCTGGTCGCCACAAATTCGGCAAGGTCGCCATATTTCCGGCAAGGTCCCCATAAATCCGGGAACGTCGCCACAAATCCGGCAAGGTCGCCATATTTCCGGCAAGGTCGCCAGAAATCCGGCAATGTCGCCATATTTCCGGCAAGATCGTCATAAATCCGGCAAGGTCGCCACAAGTCCGGCAAGGTCGGCATAAATCCGGCAAGATAGCCACAAATCCGACAATGTCGCCATATTTCCGGCAAGGTCGCCATAAATCCGCAAGGTCGCCACAAATCCGAAAAGGTCTCCATATTTCCGGCAAGGTCGCCATAAATTCGGCAAGGTCGCCACAAATCCGGCATGGTCGCCATATTTCCGGCAAGGTCGCCATATTAACGGCAAGGTCGCCATAAATCCGGCAATGTCGCCACAAATCCGGCATGGTCGACATATTTCCGGCAAGGTCGCCAAATTTGCATCAAGGGCGCCACAAATCCGGCAAGGTCGCCATATTTCCGGCAAGGTCGCCATAAATCCGCAAGGTCGCCACAAATCAGGCAAGGTCGCCATATTTCCGGAAACGTCGCCAAAAATCCGGCCTGGTCGCCACAAATTCGGCAAGGTCGCCATATTTCCGGCAAGGTCGCCATAAATCCGGGAACGTCGCCACAAATCCGGCAAGGTCGCCATATTTCCGGCAAGGTCGCCAGAAATCCGGCAATGTCGCCATATTTCCGGCAAGATCGTCATAAATCCGGCAAGGTCGCCACAAGTCCGGCAAGGTCGGCATAAATCCGGCAAGGTCGCCACAAATCCGACAATGTCCCCATATTTCCGGCAAGGTCGCCATAAATCCGCAAGGTCGCCACAAATCCGACAAGGTCGCCATATTTCCGGAAAGGTCGCCAAAAATCCGGCCTGGTCTCCACAAATTCGGCAAGGTCGCCATATTTCCGGCAAGGTCGCCATAAATGCGGGAACATCGCCACAAATCCGGCAAGGTCGCCATATTTCCGGCAAGGTCGCCAGAAATCCGGCAATGTCGCCATATTTCCGGCAAGGTGGTCATAAAGCCTGCAAGGTCGCCACAAGTCCGGCAAGGTCGGCATAAATCCGGCAAGTTCGCCACAAATCCGACAATGTCGCCATATTTCCGGCAAGGTCGCCATAAATCCGGCAAGGTCGCCATATTTCCGGCAAGGTCGTCATAAATCCGGCAAGGTCGCCACAAATCGGGCAAGGTCGCCATATTTCCGGCAAGGTAGCCAGAAATAGAGTGGTTTTGAACGTTTCCGGTTTTAAACGGAACAGAGGGTTTTAGAGGGGTTTACATGGGTTTACAGGGCATTATAGGGGGTTTACAAGGGGGATACAGGCGTTTACAGGTGTTTACAGGTGTTTAGAATGGATTGGAGGGGGTTACAGGGGTTTAGAGGAGTTGAGAGGGTTTTAGAGGGGGTTTACATGGGTTTAGATGGGTTTAGAGGGGGTTTAGAGGGGTTAGAGGGGATTACAGCGATTTACTTGTGTTTAGCGGGGTATACAGGGTGTTTACAGGTGTTTACAGGGGGTTTAATGGGTTTTTGAAGGGCTTAGGTTTACATAGATACATAGATACATAGAAATTAGGTGCAGGAGTAGGCCATTCGGCCCTTCGAGCCTGCACCGCCATTCAATACGATCATGGCTGATCATCCAACTCAGTATCCCGTACCTGCCTTCTCTCCATACCCCCTGATCCCTTTAGCCACAAGGGCCACATCTAATTCCCTCTTAAATATAGCCAATGAACTGGCCTCAACTACCCTCGGTGGCAGAGAGTTCCAGAGATTCACCACTCTCTGTGTGAAAAAGTTTTTCCTCATCTCGGTCTTAAAGGATTTTCCCCTTATCCTTAAGCTGTGACCCCTTGTCCTGGACTTCCCCAACATCGGGAACAATCTTCCTGCATCTAGCCTGTCCAACCCCATAAGAATCTTGTACGTTTCTATAAGATCCCCTCTCAATCTCCTAAATTCTAGCGAGTATAAGCCAAGTCTATCCAGTCTTTCTTCATATGAAAGTCCTGACATCCCAGGAATCAGTCTGGTGAACCTTCTCTGCACTCCCTCTATGGCTATAATGTCCTTCCTCAGATTTGGAGACCAAAACTGTACGCAATACTCCAGGTGTGGTCTCACCAAGACCCTGTACAACTGCAGTAGAACCTCACTGCTCCTATACTCAAATCCTCTTGCTATGAAGGCCAACATACCATTCGCTTTCTTCACTGCCTGCTGCACCTGCATGCCTACTTTCAATGACTGGTGTACCATGACACCCAGGTCTCGCTGCATCTCCCCATTTCCTAATCGGCCACCATTTAGATAATAGTCTGCCTTCCCGTTTTTGCTACCAAAGTGGATAACCTCACATTTATCCACATTATACTGCATCTGCCAAACATTTGCCCACTCACCCAGCCTATCCAAGTCACCTTGCAGTCTCCTAGCATCCTCCTCACAGCTAACACTGCCCCCCAGCTTAGTGTCATCCGCAAACTTGGAGATGTTGCTTTCAATTCCCTCGTCCAGATCATTAATATAAATTGTAAATAGCTGGGGTCCCAGCACTGAGCCTTGTGGTACCCCACTAGTCACTGCCTGCCATTGTGAAAAGGACCCGTTTACTTCTACTCTTTGCTTCCTGTTTGCCAGCCAGTTCTCTATCCACATCAATACTGAACCCCCAATACCGTGTGATTTAAGTTTGTATCCTAATCTCTTATGTGGTACCTTGTCGAAAGCCTTCTGAAAGTCCAGATACAACACATCCACTGGTTCTCCCCTATCCACTCTACTAGTTACATCCTCGAAAAATTCTATAAGATTCGTCAGACACGATTTACCTTTCGTAAATCCATGCTGACTTTGTCCAATGATTTCACCACTTTCCAAATGTGCTGCTATCCCATCTTTAATAACTGACTCTAGCAGTTTCCCCACTACCGATGTTAGACTAACTGGTCTGTAATTCCCCGTTTTCTCTCTCCCTCCCTTCTTAAAAAGTGGGGTTACGTTTGCTACCCTCCAATCCTCAGGAACTACTCCAGAATCTAAAGAGTTTTGAAAAATTATCACTAATGCATCCACTATTTCTGGAGCTACTTCCTTAAGTACTCTGGGATGCAGCCTATCTGGCCCTGGTGATTTATCGGCCTTTAATCCATTCAATTTACCCAACACCACTTCCCGACTAACCTGGATTTCACTCAGTTCCTCCATCTCCTTTGACCCGCGGCCCCCTGCTATTTCCGGCAGATTATTTATGTCTTCCTTAGTGAAGACGGAACCAAAGTAGTTATTCAATTGGTCTGCCATATCCTTGTTCCCCATGATCAATTCACCTGTTTCTGACTGCAAGGGACCTACATTTGATTTAACTAATCTCTTTCTCTTCACATATCTATAAAAACTTTTGCAGTCAGTTTTTATGTTCCCTGCCAGTTTCCTTTCATAATCTATTTTCCCTTTCCTAATTAAGCCCTTTGTCCTCCTCTGCTGGTCTCTGAATTTCTCCCAGTCCTCTGGTATGCTGCTTTTTCTGGCTAATTTGTACGCATCATCTTTTGCTTTGATACTATCCCTGATTTCCCTTGTTATCCACGGATGCACTACCTTCCTTGATTTATTCTTTTGCCAAACTGGGATGAACAATTTTTGTAGTTCATCCATGCAGTCTTTAAATGCCTTCCATTGCATATCCACCGTCAACCCTTTTAGAACTAATTGCCAGTCAATCTTGGCCAATTCATGTCTCATACCCTCAAAGTTACCTTTCTTTAAGTTCAGAACCGTTGTTTCTGAATTAACAATGTCACTCTCCATCCTAATGAAGAACTCAACCATATTATGATCACTCTTGCCCAAGGGGGCACGCACAACAAGTCTGCTAACTAACCCTTCCTCATTACTCAATACCCAGTCTAGAATAGCCTGCTCTCTCGTTGGTTCCTCTACATGTTGGTTTAGATAACTATCCCTCATACATTCCAAGAAATCCTCTTCCTCAGCACCCCTGCCAATTTGATTCACCCAATCTATATGTAGATTGAAGTCATCCATTATAACTGTTTTGCCTTTGTTGCACGCATTTCTAATTTCCTGTTTGATGCCATCCCCAACTTCACTACTACTGCTAGGTGGCCTGTACACAACGCCCACCAGCGTTTTCTGCCCCTTAGTGTTTCGCAGCTCTACCCATACCGATTCCACATCCTCCAAGCTAATGTCCTTCCTTTCCACTGCGTTAATCTCCTCTCTAACCAGCAACGCCACCCCACCTCCTTTTCCTTTCTCTCTATCCCTCCTGAATATTGAATATCCCTGGATGTTCAGCTCCCAGCCTTGGTCACCTTGGAGCCATGTCTCCGTGATCCCAACTATATCATAATCATTAATTGCTATCTGCACGTTCAACTCATCCACCTTATTACGAATGCTCCTTGCATTGAGACACAAAGCCTTCAGACTTGTTTTTACAACGCTCTTACCCCTTATACAATTATGTTGAAAAGTGGCTCTTTTTGATTTTTGTCCTGGATTTGTCTGCCTGCCACTTTTACCTTTCACCTTGCTACCTATTGCTTCCGCCCGCATTTTACACCCCTCTGTTTCTCTGCTCACCCATTTAAGAACCCCACCACCTCTTATTCTCTGTTTATTATTGTTTTCTTCTTTCCCCCCTACATGTTGGGTCTGAGTGCTTTCCTTCTCTGCCTCCTGCCTCACACACTGTCTAATAGCATTCTCTATTTGAGTCCCTCCCCCCAACCATTCTAGTTTAAAGTCTCCCCAGTAGCCTTTGCAGATCTCCCCGCCAGGATATCGGTCCCCCTCAGGTTCAAGTGCAACCCATCCTTTTTGTACAGGTCGAACCTTCCACAAAAGAAGTCCCAATGATCCAGAAATTTGAATCCCTGCCTTCTGCACCAGTCCTTCAGCCACGCATTTATCCTCCACCTCGCTCCATTCCTACTCTCACTGTCGCGTGGTACAGGCAGTAATCCCGAGATTGTTACCTTTGCTGTCCTTCTCTTTAACTCCCCTCCTAACTCCCTAAATTCTCCTTTCAGGACCTCTTCTCTTTTTTTACCTATGTCATTGGTACCTATATGTATCACGACCTCGGGCTCCTCTCCCTGCCCTTTCAGGATGTCTTGGACACGTTGGGACACATCACAGACCCTGGCACCAGGGAGGCAAACTACCATCCGGGTCTCCCGACTGCGTCCACAGAATCGCCTGTCTGACCCCCTAACTATAGAGTCCCCTATTAATATTGCCCTCCTCTTCTTTTCCTTACCCTTCTGAGTAACAGGACCGGTCTCTATACCGGAGGCCCGGCCGCTGTCGCTACCCCCAGGTAGGCTGTCCACCCCAACAGTGCTCAAACAGGAGTACTTATTGTCAAGGTGTACAGCCACCGGGGTACTCTCTAGTCCCTGCCTGTGCCCCTTGCCTCTCCCAACCGTGAACCGTTTAGAGGCGTGTTCAAGGATTTACAGAGGTTTAGAGAAGTCTACAGGGTTTACAGGTGTTTGGCATGGTTTACGTGGGTTTAGATAGGTATTCCGAGGGTTTAGAGGGATTTAGAGGGGTGTATAGGTGTTTTCGGGCGTTGTGAGTAGATTACATGCGTTTAGGTGGGTTTGGACTGGGTTACATGCGTTTAGAGGTGTTTACAGGGGTGTACACGGGTTTAGAGGGGTTTCGGTGAGTTTACCGGGGGTTTGAGGGGTTTACAGGGGTTTACATGTGTTTAGAGAGGTTTAGAGAGGTTTACAGTGGTTCAGCTGGGTTTAGAGTGGTTTACAGGGGTTTCAGGGGTTTACATGTGTTTAGAGGGGTTTAGAAGGATTTAGAGGGGTTAAGAGTGGAGTGGTTTAGAGGGGTTTATAGGTATTTATAGGGGGTTACAGGGGTTTACAGAGGTTTAGAGGGGTGTGCAGGTGTTTAGAGGGTTCTAGACTAGTGTACAGGGGTTTAGAGTAATCTGAAGGGGTTTAGTTGGGTTTAGAAGGGTTTAGAGGGGATTAGATGTGTGTATAGGCGTTTAGAGGGGTGTAGTGTGGTTTAGAGTGGTTTAGAGGGGTTTACAGGGCTTTAGATGTGTTTAGGGTAGTTTACTGGGGTTTAGAGGGGTTTTGACTGGTGAACAGGGGGTTATAGGGGGTTAGATGGGTTTAGAGGTGTTTAGAGGGGTTTACAGATGTCTAGAGGGGTTTAGATGCGTTTACAGGGGTTTACATGGGTTCAGAGGGCGTTACAGGCGTTTAGAGGGGATTAGAACGGTTTAGAGGGGTTTACATGGGTTTACATGGTGTTTGCAGGGCTTTAGAGGGGTTTAGGGTGGGTTGGGCTTAGATGGGTTTAGAGGGGTTTAGAGTGTGTTTACATGGGTTTAGAGGGGTTTATAGGAGTTTATCGAGGTTTTCATATGTTTCAAGGTGTTTAGGGGGGTTTACAGGGGGGTTAGAGGCGTTCACAGGGGTTTAGAGGTGGTTATACGTGCTTAGAGGGGCTTACGTGGTTTACAGGGGTTTAGAGATGTTTAGATGGGTTTAGTTTACAGGGGTTTAGAGAGGTTTTTAGAGAGGATTACAGGGGTTCACATGTGTTTAGAGGGGTTTGGAGCGGTTTTTAGTGGTTTAGAAGGGTTTAGAAGGGTTTAGAGGGTTTTATACCGGTTTAAGGGCGTTTAGGGGATTTAGAGGGATTTAGAGGGGTTTGGAGAGGTGTACAGGTGTTTACAAGGCTTAACAGGTGTTTAGTGAGGTTTAGATGAGTTTACAGGAGTATAGAGAGGTCTAGAGGGTTTTAGAGGTCGAGTTTCATTGCCATATACTCAAGCAGAGAAACGTAGAAAATAGGTGTAGCAATAGTCCTTCGAGCCAGCACTGCCATTCAATATGTTCATGGCTGTTCATCTAAAATCTGTACCTCTCTCCTGTTTTTTCCTATATCCCTTGATTTCGCTAGCTCCAAGAGCTAAATGTAACTCTCTCTTGAAAACATCCAGTGGATTGGCCTCCACTGCCTTCTGTGGCAGAGAATTCCACAGATTCACAATTCTCTGCGTGAAGAAAGTTTGTCCTCATCACAGTCCTAACTGGCCTACCCTTTATTCTTAAACTGTGACCCTGGCTCTGAACTACCCCAACATCGGGAAATTTATTCCTGCAGTTAGTGCAAGTGAAAATCTAGCAGGCAAGCAGAATGCTTTCCCCAACTACCCCCATTTGAAGGCCACTATCTTCCACCGTTTCTACCAAATGACAAGATGGCGGCTCCTCGCGGCAGCGGCCTCTGCAGGCCTTCTGTCTTTTTTTTTCTTTTTGGCCTGTTTGGTGGATGTCTTGGTTTTAGTTTTATATTATTTTTAGCTGTGTATATGTGGTGGGGGGGGCGGGGGAAACATTTTAATCTCTTCCCTGTACGGGGACCCGGCTTTTTCCTTCTCGAGTCTCCGTTGTCGTTGGGCCTAACATCGTGGAGCCGGCGGCCTCCAATCGGAATCGAACTGGAGCCTGCGGACTTACCATCGCGGAGCTGGCCAACTTCAGAGTGCGGAGCGCTGTTGTGGCGCGCTGCTGCGACCCGACTTCGGAGCTTGAAGGCTTCGGCTGCAGGCCCTGTGGTCGGTGACATCGGGAGCTCGCGGGTCCCTGGTAGGAGACCGCTTTTCGGAGCTCCCGCAACGGCAAACTTCGCCCGCCGAATCGAGATATTTTAATTGACCCGGAGCGGAGCCTTACATCGCCGGGCGCAGTTTATACGGACGCGGGACTTACCATCGCCCGCCGGGGGCTCAAACATCAAGAGCCTCCATCAGCTCGATGCAGCAGTATAACTGCATGACTGCGGGAGAAAAATAAGATCAGAGAACAGGGAAGAGATAAGACTTTTGCCTTCCATCACAGCGAGGAGGTGTTTGGGAATTCACTGCGATGGATGTTTGTGTGGAATTATGTTCATTGTGTGTTTTTTTGTTGTTATGACTGCAGAAAACGTATTTTCGTTTGAACCTATGTTTAAATGAGAATAAACCGCATTCTGATTACTTTCAGAAGCCATTGGTTGTCCTCCAGGATGCACCAAGCCGCAGCCTGATCTATGCCGGTCACCTGGGCACAGAGACTCTGACGGCAGCGGCGCAACACTTCCGACGCCTCCGACGGCCCGGGAATCTTGCACTGAGGTAGCTCCATGGCTGAAGCTGCAGCGAGTGACTCGCCAGCTCGGCAAACACTCGCCAGCCCGGCAAATACTCGGGAGCCCTGGCTTCCCTTCCGCATCTGTCCGCGCCGCAGCTTCTGCTTTCATCCCTCCCTCAGACCCGGCCATCCAACACCCGCGGCCCATGCAGTGGATATAAGTTTTGAAATTTCCGTTGATCACAGAATTTCTCACGATAGAGCGTGAGAAATTTGTGATCAGCGTGAGAATTTGGCCAAATGCGTGATTCTCACGCTCAATGCGTGAGAGTTGGCAGCCCTGCATCAACTATTCCTTCACTCCATGGATGCTGCCTCACCCGCTGAGTTTCTCCAGCATTTTTGTCTGCCTTCTTGTATAGGTCACCTCGGCTCCAACAAGGATCTCAGCGGTCCCACAATCTGAATGGCTGCCCCTTCCACCAACTCCGCAACCAGGCCTTCACCTGTTCCCACCTTCTTGTTCTTGCCCTCAGCAGCATGTTGCACCAGGAGCAATCTGGAGATTACTACCCCTCCCCTCACCCTCGTGGTCCTGTTCTTAAATCATTTGCCTTGTTCCCCGTATACATCCTGTTTCTGTGGGTGCTCACCCTACCTACAGCAGATCTTTTCTGTCAGAGCAGACCTGGCGGCACCCCGTCCGCATTGAGAATGATCTGCAAGCCTAGTATTTTCTCACATGTCAGTCCCGCCATCCCACGGATCAATCTCGTGAACCTACGCTGCACTGTCTCGATCACAAGGATGTCCTTCCTCAAATTAGGAGACCAAAACTGTACACAATACTCCAGATATGGTCTTACCAGAGCCCTATACAACTGCAGAAGTACAAGGATACCCAGATCTCGATGTACCTCCCCCTTGCCTAACCTAACCCCATTGAGATAATAATCTGCCCCCTTGTTTTTGCCGCCAAAGTAGATAACCTCACATTTATCTATATTATACTGCATATGCTACGCATCTGCCCACTCACTTAACCTGTCCAGATCACCCTGCAACCTCTTAACATCCTCTTCGCAGTTCACACTGCCACTCAGCTTTGTGTCATCCGCAAACTTGCTAGTGTTGCTCATAATTCCCCAACACCGAGCCTTGCGGCACTCCACTCGCCACTGCCTGCCATTCAGAAAAGGACCCGTTCACTCCTACTCTTTGCTTCCTGTCTGTCAACCAATTTTCTATCCATGTCAACAACGTACCCACAATACCGTGTGCTCGAAATTTAGTCACCAGTCTCCAATGCGGGACCTTAGCACTACATCCACTGGCACCCTTTCATCCATTTTACTTGTCACATCCTTAAAAAAAAACCAGAAGATTAGTCAAGCATGATTTCCCTTTCATAAATCCATGTTGACTTGGACTAATCCTTTTACTGCTATCCAAATGCCGCATTATTACCTCCTTACTAATTGACTCCAGCATCTTTCCCACCACCAAAGTCAGGCTAACTGGTCTGTAAATCCCCGTTTTATCTCTCGCTCCTTTCTTGAAAAGTGGGATAACGTTAGCTATCCTCCAATCCACAGGAAATGATCCTGAATCGATCGAACATTGGAAAATAATTACCAATGCGTCCACTATTTCTCGAGCCACCTCCCTGAGGACTCTGGGATGCAGACCATCAGGCCCAGGGGGATTTATCAACCTTCAGACCCATTAGCCTACCCAATACTATTTCTCGTCTAATGAAAATGTATTTCAGTTCCTCTACCCCCTTAGATGCTCAGTCCTCCAGTACATCTGGGAGATTGTTTGTGTCTTTCTCAGTGAAGACAGATCCGAAGTACCTGTTCAACTCTTATGCCATTTCCTTGTTATCCATAATAATGTCACCCGTGTCTGCCTTCAAGGGACCCACATTTGATTTTGCTACTCTTTTACCCTTAACAAGAAGCTTGTACTGTCCTTCTTTATATTCCTGGCCAGCTTCCCTTCGTAGCTCATCTTTTCACCCGCATAGCCCGACTTGTTTCCTTCTGTTGTCCTATGAAAGTTTCCCAATCCTCTGGCTTCCGGGTACTCTTTGCTAGTTATACATCTTTTCATTTAGTTTTATTCTATCCCTAACTTATCTTGTCAGCCACCGTTGCTTCCTAATCCCCTCTAAATCCTTCTGACCCCTCTAAACCCCTCTAAACCCCTGTAAACCCCTCTAAACCCTCCAAACCACTCTAAACACCTAAACCCCTCTGAAGACCTCTACAACCCTCTCATCCCTCTATACCCCTCTAAAACCTTCTAAACACATCCAAACCTCTAAAGACCTCTAAACCCCTCTAAAGACCTCTAAACACCTCTAAAGCCCTCTAAACCGCTTGAAACCCCTCGAAATCACTCTAACCCCCTCTAAACCCCCCTTAACCACGTTATGCCCATCTATGCCCCACGAACCCCCTCAAAACCCCTCGAAACCCCTCGAAACCTCGCTAAACCCTCTAAACCACTCTAAACACAGTTCGGTGGGGCGCTGCAAGCCGGCAGCCCTGACAGCAGCGTGTTAGTTCTTTCTAATTTTCTTGTTTTTTCCGTATGTCCTAATGTATGTTTTTAATGTTTCTTTGTGTGTCTTGTGTGCGGGTGGTTTGCGGGGGTGGGGGTGGGGGGGGGGTAAGGGTGAAACCGTTTCGGTCGCCTCCTCCACGGAGAGGCAACTTTTTCTATGTCGCCTCCCCCGTGGCCTAACGTCGAGACGCGCCCGGGGCGAGCATTCTTTCGTCGCGGAGTGGGCGATGTCTCGCCGGGGATCGCCGGAGGGGAGCGCTCCTTTCGCTGGCCCGCGGCAACCAGGTCTGGGATCCCTCGTTGGGGACCCGAGAGGAGAAGAGCTCCGACCGCCGGCCCGCGGCCAACTTCTACCGCGGGCGCGACGTGGAGTTACCATCAGGAGCGGGTCCCTCGCCGGGGACCCCTGGAGAGGAGGTCCGACTGTCGGCCCGCGGCCTACATCATCCCGAAGCCGCGAACTGCGGTGCTTCAGGCTTGCGCGGCGTCCGGAGCCTGGGATCCCTCGTTGGCTACCATGGAGGAGAAGAGCTCCGACCGCCGGCCCGCGGCCTACTTCTACCGCTGGCGTGGCGTGGACTTACCATCAGGAGCGGGGTCCCTCGCCGGGTATCCATGGAGAGGAGCTCCGACTGCCGGCCCTGCGATCTGCGGTGCTTCTGGCTGCGGCGCGGCGGGGACTTAAATCTTCGACCGCCGACTTGCGGCCTACACCAACCTGAAGCCGCGGTCTCCGGTAGGGAAGCACCGATTTAGGACTTACCTGGACTTTACCTTGTCTCCACATCTGGACACCAGCAGCGGCGACGGCGGAGGGTTGAGTTCCCTCCCACGGGGGAAATGGAGGAGGACTGGCCATTTTTTGTGCCTTCCACCACAGTGAACACCTCAAAACCACTCTAAACACGTTTAAACCCGTCTAAACCCGTCTAGACCTCTCTACACCCCTGAACCCCTCTGAACCGCTCTAAACCCATCTAAACCCATCTAAAGCCCTCGATATCCCTCTAAACCCTTCTAAACCCCTCTAAACAGCTCTAACCCATCTAAACACCTCTAATCCCGTTTAACCCTCAACACGTTTATCCCACTCTTACCCATCTAAAGCCCTCTTATCCCCTCTAAACTCCTGCAACCCCACTAACACCCTCTACACCCATCTAAACCCCTTTAAACCCCTCGAAACCCCTCTAGACCCTTCTAAGCCCTTCAAAACCACGCAACACACTTCTAACGCCCTCTAAACTTATCTAAACCCCTCTAACCCCCTATAAACCCATCTAAACCCCCTATTGACCTCTCTAGTCCCCATCTAATCCCCTATAAACACCACTAAACCCCCTCAAATCCCCCTCTAAACCACTCAAATGCTCAGATGTATGAACAGCTTCGCACAGAAAGGAGCCGCAGATGCTGCTTTCAACCGAAGATATACACAAAAAGCTGGAGTTACCCAGTGTGACAGACAGCATCTGTGGAGAGAAGGGTCTCGAAAGGGAACTGTGCGAATCCGCACTGACCAGCGATCCCCACACATTATCGATGTCCTACACATACTGGGGACAATTTACATTTAAACCTGTATACCTACAAGCCTGCGCGTATTTGGAGTTTGGGAGGAAACCGAAGATGTCGGGGAAATCCACGCGGTCAGTCGGAGAACGTACAAACTCCGTACAGAGAGCACCCTTGGTCGGGATTGAACCGGCGTCTCTGGCGCTGTAAGGCAGCAACTACCGCTGTGGTACCGTGATGGATAGCTTGAGCTTAGAAACGCAGATATAACATATGTCACCGGCTTCGGAAGCTGCGGCCTCCTGTAGGAAATGCAGCCGTTCCAGTTGGCCCAGCCGCTAGAGGACGCTCCCGACGCCGGGCCAGCATCACCCGGTGAAACCGGCCAGGAACATCGGGCCTCCGTAGAGGCAATAGCGGAGGCCTCATTGGGCCTGACTTTGGGTGAACTGGGGTTGGGGACTAGACATTGTGCCTTCCCCCACAGTGGTGGTCATTGTGGGGGGATGATTTTTGTGTGCTGTGTCTGTTGGTCCTTGTTCAAGATGGCGGTCGGAGGGGAGAGTGAACGCTGGCGCGGTTTGGCTGCCGCTGCTCTCTCCTCAAATTGTGTTTCTGATTTTCTTTTTGTGCTTTTGTAATTGAATTCTGTCCTTGATTTGTGTATTCTGCTGTTTTTATATTAAATTTATTCCGTCTATGTGTTTTGTATTTTTGTGATTTTATGTATTGTAAGGTGTCCTTGGGTGATAGAAAGGCGCCAGCAAATAAAATGAATTATTATTATCATTATTATATGTGGTCACAAAAATCTGGAGTAACAGTGAGGCAGGCAGCATCTCTGGAGAGAATCCACGCGGTTACGGGGAGAACGTACAAATCGTACAGACGGCGGCCGTGGTCGAAATCGAACCCGGGTCTGAACCTGTGAGGCAGCAACTCTTCCGCTGCGCTACTGTTTACTGGCGCCCTCCCATAATTTCCCATTTATTGGTGCCATTCCCTAAATCCCCATTGACTGGTGCCCTCCCCTAATGCACCATTTAATGTTGCGCTCCGCTAATTCTCCATTTATTAGTGCCCTCCCCTAATTCCCCATTTACTGAGGCTCGCTCTTTTCGCACCAGGCTCGTAGCGTGCGCCCGGCTCCTAGTTTGCGGACGAGATTCGCAGCTTTTGCAGCAGGCTGGCACTTTTCGCACCAGGTCGCACCAGGTCGCTCAAGGCTCGCAGTTTTCGCTACCAGTCTCCTACTTTTCTCACCAGGCTCGAATTTTTCGCACAAGTCTCGCAGATTTCGCACCAGGCTCGCAGTTTTAGCACCAGGCTCGCAGTTTTTGCGCCAGGCTCTCAGTTTTCGCACCCGGATTGCACTGTTCGCACCAGGCTCGCTTTTTTTCGCAGCCGGCTCGCACTTTTCGAACCAGTCTCGCAGATTTCGCACCAGGCTCGCAGTTTTCGCACCAGGCTTGCAGTTTTCGCACCAGGCTCGCAGTTTTTGCGCCAGGCTCCCAGTTTTCGTACCAGGATTGCAGTTTTCGCACCAGGCTCCCACATTTCGCAGCAGGCTCGCACATTTGGCACCAGGCTCGCTTTTTTCGCACGAGGCTCGCACTATTCGCACCAGGCTCGCACTTTTCGCACCAGACTCGCGAGATAGACACAATCTTTTGTCGTCACAACCCTTAGTAGACACAACCCTTGGTATGAACAAAACTTGGTCGAAACAAAGCTTGGTAGACTTAACTTTCGTTTGACACAACCCTGGTTAAACACATCCCTTGGTAAGCAAACCCCTTGGTAGACACAACACTTGGTAGACACAACCCTTCGGAGACAGAGCCATACGTCGACACAACCTTGAGTAGACACAGCCCTTGGTACACACCACCCTTGGTAGACAGTCTTTGTAGGCACAACGCGTGGTAAACATGAGCCTTGGCAAACACGAACCTTGGTAAACACGACCTTTAGCAAACACGACCTTTAGCAAACACAACGCTTGGTAAACATGAACATTGGCAAACACGAACTTTGAGAAACACGACTCTTTGGGAACACGACCTTTGTTAAACATGTCCCCTGGCAAACACTTCCCCTGGTAAACACTACCCCTGCTAAAATCAACCCTTGGTAAACAGTGCGATCCTGGTGCGAAAACTGTGACACTGGCGCAAAAAGTGCGAGCCTGGTGCGAAAAGTGCGAGCCTGCTGCGAAAAGTGGGAGCCTGCTGCGAAAAGTGGGAGCCTGGTGCGAAAACTGCGAGCCTTGTGCGAAGATTGCGAGACTGGTGCGAAAAGTACGAGCAGTCTCCGAAAAATGCCAGCCTGGTCCGAAAAGTGCAAGCTGGTGCGAAAAGTGCGAGCCTGGTACTAACGCTGCGAACCTCGCCCGCACACTACGAGCCGGGCGCACAAGCTGCGAGCCTGGTGCGAAAAGAGCGAACCTCAATAAATGGGGAATTAGGGGAGTGCACTAATAAATGGGGAATTAGGGGAGCGCAACATTAAATGGTGAATTAGAGGAGGACAGCATTAAATGGGGATTTAGGGGATGGCACCAGTGAATGGGAAGTTATGGGAGGGCAATAGTAAACAGTGCCGCAGCGATAGAGTTGCTGCCTCACAGGTTCAGAGACCCGCGTACGATTCCGACCACGGCCGCCGTCTGACGGTTTGTACGTTCTCCCCGTGACCGCGTGGACTTTCCCCAGAGATGCTGCCTACCCCGCTGTTACTTCAGATGTTTGTGGCCACATATGTTATACCTGCGTTTCTGAGCTCAAGCTATCCAGCACGGTGGCACAGCGCTAGAGTTGCTGCCTTACAGCGCCAGAGGCGCGGGTTCAATCCCGACGAAGGGTGCCGTCTGTACGGAGTTTGTACGTTCTCCCCCTGACCGCGTGGAGTTTCTCCGACATCTTCAGTTTCCTCCCAAACTCCAAGGACGCGGAGGCTTGTAGATATACAGGTTTAAATGAAAGTTGTCCCCAGTGTGTGCCGGACATCGATAATGTGTGGGGATCGCTGGTCAGTGCGGACTCGCGCAGTTCCTTTTCGAGACCCTTTTCTCCACAGATGCTGTCTGCCACGCTGGGTTACTCCAGCTTTGTTGTCTATCTTCGGTTGAAAGCAGCATCTGCAGCTCCTTCCTGTGTGAAGCTGTTCTTACGTCTGGGCATTTAATGGGTTTAGAGGGGTTTAGATGGGTTTAGAGCAAATTAGAGGGGTTTAGAGGGGTTTCGAGGTGTATCGAGGTGTTTAGAGAGTTTTCGGAGGGTTTAGAGGGGTTTAGAGAGTTTAGGTGGGTTTAGAGACGGTTAGAGCGGTTTAGATTGGTTTAGAGGTGTTTAGAGGGGTTTTCAGTGGTTTACAGCGGTTTAGAAGAGTTATTCGTGGTTTAGAGGTGTTTAGAGAGGTTTAAAGGGGTTTCGCGAGGTTGCGAGGGGTTTAGAGGTGTTTCGAGAGGGTTAGAGGTATTACGAGGGGTTTCCTGGGGTTTCGAGAGGTTTATACGGGGTTTCGAGGGATTTAGAGGGGGTTGGAGGGGGTTGGATGTGTTAAAATGTGTTTAGAGTGGTTTAGAGGGGTATGGAGGTGTTTTCAGGTGTTTGGAGGGGTTTAGAGTGGTTTAGAGGGGTTTGGAGGGGTTTGGAAGGGTTTAGAGCGGTTTACATGGGGTTTATAAGGGGTTTGGAGGTGTTTGGAGGGGTTTAGAGGTGTCTGGAAAGGATTGGAGGTGTTTAGTAGGGTTTAGAGGGGTATGGATGAGTTTGGAGTGGTTTAGAGGGGACTATAGGAGTTTAGAGGGGTTTAGAGTGGGTTTAGAAGGGTCTGGAGGGGTTTCGCGGGGTTTAGAGAGGTTTAGATGAGTTTAGAGGAATTTACAGGGGGTCTACATGGTTTTACAGGGTTTAGACGGATTTTGGTGGATTTTGAGGTTTACATTGGTTTACGGGGCTTTAGATGGCTTTAGAGTTGTTTAGAGCGGTTTACAGGAGTTTACAGGGGTTTACAGGGGTTTACAGTGGTTTGGAGTTTAAATGGGTTTAGAGGGGATTACATGGGTTTAGAGGGGTGTAGAGTGTTTTAGAGGGCTTTAGAGGGGTTACAGGAATTTACAGGGGTTTACAGGTGTTTAGAGAGGTTTACAGGGGTTTACAGGTGTTTAGAGGTGTTTAGAGGTTTAGAGGGGTTTAGATGGCTTTACATGCGTTTATAGGGGTATTGACAGGTTTACAGGGGTTTAGAGAGATTTACGTGGTTTACATGGGGGTTAGATGGTTTAGAGGGCTTCATGGGTCTAGAGGGGTTTACAGGGGTTTACAGGGTGTTTACAGGCGTTTACTGGGGCTTAGAGGGGTTTACAGGGATTTGCAGGGGATTAGAGGGGTTTAGAGGGTTTTAGATAGGTTTAGAGAGCTTAAAGGGTTTTGCAGGTGTTTGCAGGCGTTTAGAGAGGTTTGGATGGGGTTTAGAGGGTTTTAGAGAGGTTTACAGAGGTTTACATGGGTTTAGAGGGGTTTACCTGGTTTATAGGGATTTATAGAGGTTTGGAGAGTTTTGCAGAGGTTTACAGGGCGTTAGGCGTGTTTACATGTGGTTTACAGGGTGTTTAGATGGGTTTAGAGCGCTTTATAGGGGTTTAGAGGGTATTAGAGGGGTTTGGATGGGATTTCGAGGGGTTTCGAGGGGACTGGAGAGGGATTGCAGGGGACTGGATAGGTTTAGAGCGGTTTGTATGGGTTTGTAGGGGATTAGAGGGGGTTAGAGTGGTTTGGAGGGATTTACAGGGGTTTGCAGGGGGTTAGAGGCGTTAACAGGTGGATAGAGGTGTTTAGAGGGGTTTAGATGCGTTTGCAGGGGGTTTACATATGTTTCGAGGAGTTTAGAGGGATTTAGAGTTGTTTACAGGGGTTTAGTGGGATTTACATGGTTTAGCGGGGTTTAGAGGTGTTTAAAGGGGTTTACAGGTGTTTACAGGTGTAGAGAGGTTTAGAAGGGTGTACAGGGGTTCAGAGGGTTTTAGAGAGTTTTATAGAGATTTCCAGGAGTTTACATGTGTTTAGGGGATTTACAGTGGGTTTAGTTGGGTATAGAGGGGTTTAGAGGGGTTAGAATTGTTTAGAAGAGTTTAGAGGGATTTGGAGGGGTATGCGGGGGTTTACAGGGGTTTACATGGGTTTACAGTTGTTCAGAGGGATTTAGATTGGTTTACAGGGGTTTAGAGAGATTTTGAGAGGTTTACAGGGGATTACAGAGGTTTACATGTGTTTACAGGGGTTTAGAGGTGTTTGCAGTGGTTTACAGGTTAGAGGTGTTTAGAATAGTTCAGAAGGATTTAGAGGGGTCCGGAGGGGTTTAGAGGGGCTCGATGGGGTTTTCCGGGGTTTAGAGGTGTTTAGATGTGTATTGAGGGGTTTACAGGGCTTCAGACGGGTTTAGAGTGGTTGAGAGGGGTTTAGAGGGGGTTTAATTGGGTTTACAGGGGTTTACATGTGTTTAGATGGGTTTCGAGGGGGATATATGGATTTTCAGGGGTTGAGAGGGATTAGCAGGGGTTTAGAGGAGTTTGGAGTGATTTGGAATTACAGGGATTTAGATGGGTTTTGATGGGTTTAGATGGGTTAGAGGGATTTAGAGTGGTTTCCAGGGGTTTACATGTGTTTACAGGTGTTTAGAGAGGATTACGTTTAGAGGGGTTTAGAGGAGTTTAGGGGGGTTTAGAGAGGTTTAAGGGGCTTTGCATTGTGTTTACCGGGGTTTAGAGGGGTTTAGAGGAGTTTAGGGGGGTTTAGAGAGGTTTAAGGGGCTTTGCATTGTGTTTACTGGGGTTTAGAGGGGTTTGCATGAGGTTTAAAGAGGGATTAGATGTGTTTAGAGGGCTTTATAGGGCTTTATAGTGTTTTAGATGAGTTTACAGGGGTTTAAAGGGGTTTAGGGGGGTTTATATGGGATTATAGGGGGTTTAGATGGGTTTACAGGGGGTTACATGGGGTTTACAGGGAGTTTAGAGGGGTTTGGAGGGGTTTCGAGGGGTCTGGAGAGGTGTAGAGCGGTTTGGAGGGGTCTGAAGTGGTTTAGAGGGGTTTAGAGGGGGTAGATGTGTTTGGAGGGTTTAAGAAGGGTTTGGTGTTGGTGTTTCGAAGGGTTTAGAGGGGGTTGGAGAGATTTTGAGGGGTTTAGAGGGGTTTACAGAGCTTTACAGGGGATTACTGGGATTTAGAGTTGTTTTTTTAGTGTAGAGAGGTTTACAGGGCATTGGTGTAGAGGGGTTTAGAGGGTTTTAGATGAGTTAGGGTGGTTTAGAGAAATGTAGAGGGGTTTACCGTGGTTTACAATGGATTACAGGTGTTTAGTGAGGTCTCGAGCGGTTTCGAGTTCAAGTTCAAGTTCAAGTTACTTTGTTGTCATGTGTCCCTGATAGGACAATGAAATTCTTGCTTTGCTTCAGCTCAATAGAACATAGTAGGCATTGACTACAAAACAGATCAGTGTGTCCATATAACATTCTATAAATATATACACACATGAATCAATATACTGATTACAGGAGCTCAAAGGCCATTTGAGGGTTTAAGCGGTGTTTACATGGGTTTAGAGAGGTTACAGAGGTTTAGAGGTGTTCGGAGGGGATTTACAGTGGTTTAGATGGTTTTCGATGTGTTTTGAGGGGTTTAGAGGGGTTTACAGTGCTTCAGATGGGTTTAGAGTGGTTTAGAGGGGTTTACGGGATTTAGCGGTGTTTATATGGGTTTTCAGGGGATTAGAGGGGTTTACAGCAGGGTTGGAGGGGTTTACAGAGGTTTAGATGGGTTTACCGATGTTTCGATGGGTTATCAGGGGTTTAGATGCGTTTAAATGGGGTTCACATGGCTTCAGAGCGGTTTAGAGGGGGTGTAAATGGGGTTTAGGTAGGTTTACAGGGGTTTAGAGGGATTTAGAATAGTTTAGAGGGGTTTAGTTGGGTTTACAGGGCTTTAGAGAGGTTTAAAGTGGTTAAGAGGGTTTAGAGAGATTCATTGGTTTACAGGGGGTTAGAGGTGTTAACAGGTGGTTAGACGTGTTTAGAGCGGTTTAGATGCGTTTTTATGGGATTTACAGGTGTTTCGATTGGTTTAGAGGGATTTGGAGTTGTTTACAGGCGTTTAGAGATGTTTAGAGAGGGTTACATGGGGTTTACATGGATTTACAGGGGTTTAGACGAGTTTAGCGCGGTTTACAGGAGTTCACATGTGTTTAGAAGGATTTACAGGGGGTTTCGAGCGGTAACCAGGGTTTTAGATGGGTTTAGCGGGGTTTAGATGGGTTTATAGGGGTGTACAGGTGTTTACAGGTGCATAGAGGTTCAGACGGGTTTACATGGTTTAGAGGGGTTTAACGAGTGTTGCCGGGGTTTACATGGGGGGTTTAGACGGGTTTACAGCGGTTTAGAGGAGTTTACAATCGTTTACAGGTGTTTAGATGGTTTAGAGTGTTTTACAGGGGTTTACAGTGGGTTTATATGTGTTTAGAGAGGATTCGAGTTGTTTACATGGGGTTTAGCGGGGTGTAGAGTGTTTTAGATAGATTTATATGTGTTTGGAGGGATTTAGTGCTTTAGAGTAGTTTACATGGGGTTTACAGGAGTTCAGATGGGGTTAGTAGTGTTTAGAGGGCATTTTAGATGTTTAGAGTGGTTTAGATGGGTGTACAGGGGTTTACGGGCGTTTACAGAGGTTTAGGGGAGTTTTCGGGGATTTAGAGGTGCTTCCAGGGTGTTTACATGGGTATAGAGGGATTTATAAGAATTTAGAGGCGTCCGTAGGGGGTTTTAGAGGGGATTGGGCGGGTTTGGAGGAGTTTGCATGGGGTTTAGATGTGTTTAGATCTGTTCTCGGCTGTTTAGAGGGGGTTTAAATGGGGTTCACGGGGCAACAGAGGGGTTTAGAGTGGTTTAGAGGGGTTTAGAGTGGTTTAGAGGGGTTTACGGGGTTTAGAGGTGTTTATATGGGTTTACAGGAGGTTGGAGGGGGTTACAGGGGGTTGGAGGGGTTTACAGGAGTTTAGATGGGTTTACAGGTGTTTCGATGGGTTAAGAGGGGTATACATGCGTTTAAATGGGGTTTACAGGGGTTTAGAAAAGTTTAGAAAGGTTTACATCGGTTTACAGGGGTTTACAGGGATTTAGAGGGGTTTAGAGGGGTTTACATTAGTTCACGTGTTTAGAAGGATTTAAAGAGGTTTAGAGGTGTTTACAGTGGTTTACAGGTTCTTGGAGGTGTTTAGAAGTGTCTAGAGGGGTTTACAGAGGTCTGGAGTGGTGTAGGGGGGTTTCGAGGCCTTTACCGAGGTTTAGAGGGGTTTACAAGGGTTTATATGGGTTTACAGGTGTTTCGATGGGTTATGAGGGGTTTAGATGCGTTTAAGTGGGGTGCACATGGCTTCAGAGGTGTTTAGAGGTGTGTAAAGGTGGTATAGGTGGGTTTACAGGGGTTTAGATGGAGTTAGAAGTGTTTAGAGGGGTTTAGATGGGGTTACAGGGCATTAGAGGAGTTTAAAGTGGTTAAGAGCGTTTAGAGAGATTTAGTGGTTTACAGGGGGTTTAGATGTGTTAACATGTGGTTAGAGGTGTTTAGAGCGGTTTAGATGCGTTTACATGGGATTTACAGGTGTTTCGATGGGTTTAGAGGGATTTGGAGTTTTTTACAGGGGTTTAGAAATGTTTAGGGAGGTTTACATGGGTTTACATGGATTTACAGGGGTTTAGAGGGATTTAGCGGGGTTTACAGGGGTTCACATGTGTTTAGAAGGAGTTACAGGGGTTTCGAGCGGTATAGAGGGTTTAGATGGGTTTAGCGGGGTTTAGATGGGTTTATAGGGGGTGTAAAGGTGTTTACAGATGGATAGACGTTCAGAGGGGTTTACAGGGGTTTAGAGGGTTTTCGACATGTTTACATGGGTTTAGAAGGGTTTAAAGGGTGTTACGGGGGTTTACATGGGGGGTTTAGACGGGTTTACAGGGGTTTAGGGGAGTTTACAATCGTTTACAGGTGTTTAGATGGATTTAGAGGGTTTTACAGGGGATTACAGGGCGTTTACATGTGTTTAAAGAGGATTCGAGTTGTTTACATGAGGTTTAGCGGGGTTTTGAGTATTTTAGATAGCTTTACATGGGTTTGGAGGGCTTTAGTGGTTTAGAGTGGTTTACATGTGGTTTACAGGAGTTCAGATGTGGTTAGTAGTGTTTAGAGGGCATTTTAGATGTTTAGAGGGGATTAGAGGGGTGTACAGGTGTTTACAGGCGTTTACAGAGGTTTAGGGGAGTGTTCAGGGGTTTAGAGGTGCTTACAGGGTGTTTACATGGGTATAGAGGGGTTTAGAAGAATGTAGAGAGGTCTGTATGGGGTTCAGAGGGATTGGGCGGGTTTGGAGGAGTTTGCATGGAGTTTAGAGGTGTTTACATCTGTTCTCAGCTGTTTATAGGGGTTTAAATATGTTTCCCGGGGCAACAGAGGGATTTAGAGTGGTTTAGAGGAGTTTAGAGGAGTTTAGATGTGTTTACAGGGGTTTAGAGGGGTTTAGAGGGTTTTGCAGAGGTTTACAGGCGTTTGCAGAGGTTTTGAGGGATGTTCAGGGGTATAGAGTGGGTTAGATGCGTTTACAGCGGTTTACAGCGGTTTCTGGGGGGTCTAGAGCGATTTAGATGGGGTTACACGGGATTATAGAGGTTTAGAGAGATTTACATGGGGTTTAGACTGGTTCAGATGTGTTTAAAGGTGTTTAGGGGGCGTTTACAGTGGTTTAGATGGGTTTACATTGGTTTAGTGGTTTAGAGGGTTTATAGGGGTTTATAGTTGTTTACAGGGGGTTTAGAGGTGTTTAGAGAGGTGTACGTGGGTTTACATGGGTTTACAGGGGGTTTAGATGGGTTTACAGGGTTTACATGGGGTTTAGAAGGACTTACAGGTGTTTAGAGGGGATTAGAGGGTTTTAGTTGGGTTTAGAGAGGTTTACATGGGGATTTACAGGTATTTACAGGTGTAGAGAAGTTTAGAGGGGTTTACAGTGGTTTAGAGGGATTTAGAGTGGTTTGCAAGGGTTTAGAGGGGTTTACATGAGGTTTCCTGGGGTTTACATGGGTTTAGAGCGGTTTAGAGTGCTTTATACGGGGTTTAGATGGGTTTAGACAGGTTTAGAGGGGTTTACAGGTGTTTGTAGGTGTCTAGAGAGTTTAGACGGGATTACAGGGGAGGGGTTTAGAGGGTTTTAGAGAGGTTTACATGGGTTTAGAGGGGTTTAAAAGGTGTTAGAGTGGCTTGCATAGGGGGTTAGACCGGTTTACAGGGGTTTAGAGGTGTTTGCAAGCGTTTACAGGTGTTTATATGGGTTTAGAGGTGTTTACAGGGTTTACAGGGGTTTACCTGTGTTTAGAGAGGATTCGAGTTGTTTACATGGGGTTGAGGGGGGGGTTTAGAGTGTTTTAGATAGCTTTACATGGGTTTGGAGGGCTTTACAGTGGTTTAGAGTGGTTTACA
The DNA here is from genome assembly GCA_038087875.1 of Malacoraja senta. NCBI lineage: Eukaryota > Metazoa > Chordata > Chondrichthyes > Rajiformes > Rajidae > Malacoraja > Malacoraja senta. The sequence continues at coordinate 91,373 of JAXLNO010000767.1, read as the reverse complement.
TGGGGTTTACAGGGAGTCAGATGGGGTAGAAGGGTTTAGAGGGCTTTATAGGTGTTTAGAGGGGATTAGAGGGGTGTACAGGGGTATACAGGCGTTTACAGAAGTTTAGGGGGGTTTACAGGGGTTTAGAGGTGTTTGTGATATAAATTTTTATTAGAAGCAAACATATTATAATGTAGAGTAACATATTATAATAGGAAAAGAAAAAACTTATCATATACATCAATCACTCATACATTATTAAATTTGTCAATTGTCAGTTAATTCTGCTTCTAGTGTTTTTTTTTAATATAGATAGAAAAAGAAAAAAAGAGAGAAAGAAGAATTACAATATCAAAAAAGAAAAATAGGTGGAATGAATTACTTATAATACGTCATAGGAGATAAGTTCGTAGGTTATGAAATATAATTACATCTAATCCTGAGTTCAAGCTTCAGTCGGGCTTTCGCGCTGGGCCACTCTATCCATTCAAATAGGCAATGAATGGAGCCCATATTTTAACAAAAAGTTCTTGCTTGTCCATTAAGACTAGTCTAATTCTTTCCAGGGTCTCCGACATTTCCACAATCCACATTTTAATTGTGGGGGTTGTAGGGCCTTTCCAGAATTTTAATATTATTTTTTTCCCAGTTATTATACTGTAGTCAAGGAAGTTTCTTTGGCTTGTTGTAAGTGTTAAACTTTGTTCTGATATCCTAAGTATTATTAATTTTGAGTGGAGCCAATTTGGTATTAACAACTTCAGAAATTATTTGAAAAATATCAGTCCAGTAATTTTTAATTTTTATACAATTTGCAAAGGTATGTGTTAAATTGGCCTCTAGATGCAGGCATTTATCACATATAGGAGAGATATGTGGGAAAATTCTATTTAGTTTTATTTTGGAGTATTGTAATCTGTGTAAGACTTTAAATTGTATTAAAGCATGTCTGGCATTTAACGAACATTGATGTATATGTTGTTAACTTTCGTCCCAAATATCTTTCGTAATAGGATAACCTAACTCATTTTCCCATTTATGTCTATATAGTTCCATGGGTGGTACCTCGTTATTTAAGAGAATGTTATAAATATAAGCTATTAATTTTTCAGTGTTAGGATGCTTATTCAAACATTCATCAAGAATTTCTGGTTCCCTAGTCCTATAAACTTGTGTATTGGATTTAACATAATCTCTAATTTGTAAATATCTGAAAAGGTTATTGGAGTGTAGTCCATGATTCTGTTGTAACTCTTGAAATGACAGAAAGATGCCTTCCCTATAAAGATGTCCAATCCTTTTAATTCCATAATTTTTCCATTGTATAAAACCTCTATCCAATATGGATGGCTTGAATAGAGGATTATTTACAATTGGAAGACATAGTGGTATATTATTCAGTTTTAAAGCCTTTTTTAATTGTTTCCAAATTCGTATTCCACTATGTATTATAGGGTTTTCCTTATAGGTTTTTTAATGCAATTTTGTGGTAGCAAATATAATCGAACCTATTTCAAAAGGTAAACAGTCTTTCTTTCCCATCCTTAACCATTCTGGTTGTTGGTCCATTTCTTCCAGCCAGAAATTCATGTTTTTAATATGGACTGCCCAAAAATAAAATAAGAAATTTGGCAAGGCCAAACCTCCGTTGCTCTTTGACTTACATAAATGTGTTTTACTTATTCTATGATTCTCATAATCCCAAATAAAGCTTGTAACAATGGAGTCGACTTTTTTGAAAACGTTTTTTGGAATATATATCGGAATTAATTGAAATAAATATAGTAGTTGTGGTAAGAAAATCATTTTTATAGCATTAATTCTACCAAGCATTGAAATAGGAAGTGTTTTCCAGTACTGAATATGTTTGTGTAATTTATCGAGTAAGGATGAAAAAATTTGTTGAAATAAAGAGGTATATGTCTTAGTTACATAGATTCCTAAATATTTAAGTATATCTTTAACTATTTTAAAAGGGGATTATTGTATTGTATTTAAGTTGAATTTTGTTATTGGCATGATTTCAGTTTTATTCCAATTAATCCTATATCCTGAGAACTGACCAAATTGTGTTATTAGATTTAATAGATTTGGAATACTAGTTTCTAACTTTGTAATATATATTAATACATCATCTGCATATAAGGAAATGTTATTCCTTGTATCTCTAGTGTTATATCCATGTATTCCTGGATGGTTTCTAACGCTTTCTGCTAATGGTTCAATTGCAAGAGCAAATAATAGTGGGGATAGTGAACATCCTTGTCTACAACCTCTAGAAAGATTAAATTTGGCTGATAACATTTGATTTGTTAATATTCTATCTGTTGGATTAGAGTATAACAATTTAACCCATGTACAGTACTTCTCTCCCAATTGAAATTTTTTCATTACCGAAAATAAATATGTCCATTCTACCTGGTCAAATGCCTTTTCAGCATCTAACGAAATAATTGCTAGATCTGCATTTGGAATTCTATTTATAATATTGAATAGTCCTCTCAAATTATAAAATGAGTAACGTTTTGTAATAAAACCTGTTTGGTCCGGGTGTATTAATTTGTTAATCACTAAGCTCAATCTATGAGATAGGATTTTGGTTAATATTTTGTGATCAGTATTTAAGAGAGCTATTGCTCTATATGAACCTGGGTCTTCAGGGTCCTTATCCGGTTTCGGTATAAGTATGATTGTAGATTCATTTAGAGTTTCTGGAAATTTCTGTTGAGTATAAGCTTGTTTGTAAAGTCTCTGTAGACGTGGAGAAATCAGATCGTAATTTTTTTTATAAAATTCAGAGCTTAGACCATCAGGACCTGCGGCCTTTCCATTTTTTAAAGATCTAATTGACTCCTCGATGTCTTTTACCGTAATTTCTACATCTAGTGATTCTCTCTCTTTCTGATCTAGACCTGTAAGATTACATTTCTGTAGAAATGTTTCCATTCCTACTGGTTGTTCTGTCGTTTTAGATGAATACAATTTTTGATAATATTGTAAAAATCTATCATTAATATCTTTAGGTAGTGTTAATGTTTCTCCCTTATCTGATCTAATTTTGTAAATTGTTTTTTCCCCGTCCTGTTTACGAAGTTGACGTGTGATTGTTTTTGTGGTTTATCTCCAAATTCTAAATGTAATTGTTTTGTACGTTGATATAGTTTTATTACTTGGTCTGAGTATACCTTGTTTAACTTATATTTCAGTACTGCAATTTTATTGTGTTTTACCATAGATGGTGCTATTGCATTTTCTATGTCTAATTGCCTTATTTCCGTTTCCAAAGACTGCTGTTTGGCCCTATTCTCTTTGTTAATAAATGATTGGGAGGAGATTAATGCTCCTCGCACAAATGCTTTAAATGTTTCCCAAAGAAGGGAGGCGGAGATTCCAGGGCTGTCATTAGCCTCGAAAAACATATTAATCTGTTTTACGAGGTATTCATTACATAGCTTTTCTTTCCAGATTTGGTGGTTAAGTCGGTTTAGAGGTGTTTACAGGGTGTTTACATAGGTGTACAGGAGTTGACAAGCGTTTACAGGTATTTATATGGGGTTAGAGGGTTTACAGGGGTTTACATACCGACTTGATTCCGCCCATGTGATAGACGTATGCAACTGCTGTGGTGTTATCAATCTGGAGCTGAACATGCAAATCATGCACAGTAGAACAATACATTTTTAAGCCATAGAATGCTCCCAGCAATTCTATATAGTTAATACCATGCGCCTGAAGAATTAATGCCTCATGCACATTCCATCTGCCACCGCAGCTAGAATTGGTATCAGTGGCTCCCCATCCGAAGGCACTCACATCAGATTTTAAAACAACTGAAGGTTGATTAGCCAGAATTTTAATAGACAAACGTGAAACATTCGTTATCCACCACTGTAACTCAGTAATGGCTTTAACTGGCAACCGCATGAGTCTATCGAAATGACCTGCATGTGTTTTGAGTGCCTGTTCCTTAGCACGTTGCAAATTTTGATCATGTAAAGGCCCAAATTGTACTCCGGGGAAAGCAGACACTAATTTGCCAATTACACTAGCCACTCGTCGAATGGAGGATTGCTGCTCGTCAACAAGATTGGTACAAGCTTCCATTAATTTTAATCTCTTGCTTCTAGGCAGAGACGCTAACATGTGAGTTGAATCCATGGTGAACCCTAAATAATCAATGATTCTAGATGGTATCAATTTTGATTTAGCTGGAGGGATGAGAAACCCCAACTTCTAAAACGTATGTTTAGTGACTGACACAGACAATTCAGCTGATTCCTGAGTCTTGCCTATGATTAGAACATCATCTAAATAGGCCATCACAATATGACTCTGAGCCCAGAGTAAACCCAACACCCGTTTCAACAACTGTGTAAATAGTCTAGGAGCTGAGCTTAACCCATTAAGCAATGCTTTAAACTGCCAAAATTGTCTCATCCAGCTAAATTTCAAATATCTCCGGTGATCGTATTGAATTGGCACTGAATAATACGCATCTTTCAGATCTATACATGCCATATCACTTCCCTTGGATACCAATTGTTTAGCAGTAACAAAAGTTTCCATTTTGAAATGTTTATACTGGACATAGGAATTAAGTCGAGTTAGATCAAGAATGATTGGCATCCACCATCCTTTTGTCTATGAAAAATATTAGACACAAATTGATGAGATTGATGAACCGACTTCACAATTACCCCTTTTTTAAGTAAGGTTTTAATTTCAGCGTTTACCTGTAAAGATTCTGATTATGAAAACACCAATGTCCGACTCGGTGTATGTTGTGTAGGTGGACGCAATTTAAAAATGAACTCAATTCGGAACACCTGACGATCTCCAGTATAAACGAATCTGATGTTATGCAGCACCATTCAATGAAGAACAACTGCAATCTACCCCCAACTTGTGACTGCTCCATATATGACATGTCCTGAACCGAACCAGATCCACCTACCTCCATAATCGCTGGTGGATACCTTTGCCTCCGAGCTCTGGAGGGAATAAATGTTGGGGTACGCCAATTGCGCACAGATGGCAGAGCCCGGCTTTGTCCTTGACCCGAACCAGCCACAGTGAACCGTCTATAGGGGTGCAATCGGCGAAACTGTATTTTACCGGTCGATTGAGCTTTAATGAGACCGACCGTCTTCGCCTCGTCATCCAGTTCTCTGACCTGTTTTGACAGATCCTCACCGAACAACAGGTGCGGCGGCTGCACGTTGGTTGTTTTACACAAAGCTGCAAACTTTGGGTTGAGAGTTGGTCTTATTGCACTTTTCCGAAGACAATTTATTTCGAAAAGTGCATTGCACATATGTGCCAAAATATCCTGCTGAATATCAGACATGGGCGCCCCAAGTCAAGTCAAGTCAAGTGAGTTTATTGTCATGTGTCCCTGATAGGACAATGACATTCTTGCTTTGCTTCAGCACAACAGAACATAGTAGGCATTGACTACAAGGCATTCTATAAATATATACACACCTGAATCAATATACTGATAAAGTGCAAATAACAGTATTGGCTAATAAAGTTCAGTGTTATGTCCGAGCCAGGTTTAATAGCCTGATGGCTGTGGGGAAGTAGCTGTTCCTGAACCTGGTCGTTGCAGTCTTCAGGCTCCTGTACCTTCTACCTGAAGGTAATAATGGATTGGATTTATATAGCGCCTTTCTAATACTCAAGGCGCTTTACATCGCATTATTCATTCACTCCTCAGTCACACTCGCTGGTGGTGAGCTACTTCTGTAGCGACAGCTGCCCTGGGGCAGACTGACGGAAGCGTGGCTGCTAATCTGCGCCTACGGCCCCTCCGACCACCACAATCACTCACACACATTCACACACATTCACACGCAGGCAAAGGTGGGTGAAGTGTCTTGCCCAAGGACACAACGACAGTATGCACTCTAAGCGGGCTTCGAACCGGCTACCTTCCGGTTGCCAGCCGAACACTTAGCCCATTGCGCCATCTGTCGTCCTAGGGAGATGAGTGTGTGGCCAGGATGGTGTGGGTCCTTGATGATACTGCCAGCCTTTTTGAGCCAGCGACTGTGATAGATCCCCTCGATGGAAGGGAGGTCAGAGCCGATGATGGACTGGGCAGTGTTTACTACTTTTTGTAGTCTTTTCCTCTCCAGGGCGCTCAAGTTGCCGAACCAAGCCACGATGCAACCGGTCAGCATGCTCTCTACTGTGCACCCGTAGAAATTAGAGAGAGTCCTCCTTGACAAACCGACTCTCCGTAATCTTCTCAGGAAGTAGAGGCGCTGATGTGCTTTCTTAATAATGGCATCAGTGTTCTCGGACCAGGAAAGATCTTCAGAGGGGATTAGAGGGGTGTACAGGGGTATACAGGCGTTTACAGAAGTTTAGGGGGGTTTACAGGGGTTTAGAGGTGTTTGTGATATAAATTTTTATTAGAAGCAAACATATTATAATGTAGAGTAACATATTATAATAGGAAAAGAAAAAACTTATCATATACATCAATCACTCATACATTATTAAATTTGTCAATTGTCAGTTAATTCTGCTTCTAGTGTTTTTTTTTAATATAGATAGAAAAAGAAAAAAAGAGAGAAAGAAGAATTACAATATCAAAAAAGAAAAATAGGTGGAATGAATTACTTATAATACGTCATAGGAGATAAGTTCGTAGGTTATGAAATATAATTACATCTAATCCTGAGTTCAAGCTTCAGTCGGGCTTTCGCGCTGGGCCACTCTATCCATTCAAATAGGCAATGAATGGAGCCCATATTTTAACAAAAAGTTCTTGCTTGTCCATTAAGACTAGTCTAATTCTTTCCAGGGTCTCCGACATTTCCACAATCCACATTTTAATTGTGGGGGTTGTAGGGCCTTTCCAGAATTTTAATATTATTTTTTTCCCAGTTATTATACTGTAGTCAAGGAAGTTTCTTTGGCTTGTTGTAAGTGTTAAACTTTGTTCTGATATCCTAAGTATTATTAATTTTGAGTGGAGCCAATTTGGTATTAACAACTTCAGAAATTATTTGAAAAATATCAGTCCAGTAATTTTTAATTTTTATACAATTTGCAAAGGTATGTGTTAAATTGGCCTCTAGATGCAGGCATTTATCACATATAGGAGAGATATGTGGGAAAATTCTATTTAGTTTTATTTTGGAGTATTGTAATCTGTGTAAGACTTTAAATTGTATTAAAGCATGTCTGGCATTTAACGAACATTGATGTATATGTTGTTAACTTTCGTCCCAAATATCTTTCGTAATAGGATAACCTAACTCATTTTCCCATTTATGTCTATATAGTTCCATGGGTGGTACCTCGTTATTTAAGAGAATGTTATAAATATAAGCTATTAATTTTTCAGTGTTAGGATGCTTATTCAAACATTCATCAAGAATTTCTGGTTCCCTAGTCCTATAAACTTGTGTATTGGATTTAACATAATCTCTAATTTGTAAATATCTGAAAAGGTTATTGGAGTGTAGTCCATGATTCTGTTGTAACTCTTGAAATGACAGAAAGATGCCTTCCCTATAAAGATGTCCAATCCTTTTAATTCCATAATTTTTCCATTGTATAAAACCTCTATCCAATATGGATGGCTTGAATAGAGGATTATTTACAATGGGAAGACATAGTGGTATATTATTCAGTTTTAAAGCCTTTTTTAATTGTTTCCAAATTCGTATTCCACTATGTATTATAGGGTTTTCCTTATAGGTTTTTTAATGCAATTTTGTGGTAGCAAATATAATCGAACCTATTTCAAAAGGTAAACAGTCTTTCTTTCCCATCCTTAACCATTCTGGTTGTTGGTCCATTTCTTCCAGCCAGAAATTCATGTTTTTAATATGGACTGCCCAAAAATAAAATAAGAAATTTGGCAAGGCCAAACCTCCGTTGCTCTTTGACTTACATAAATGTGTTTTACTTATTCTATGATTCTCATAATCCCAAATAAAGCTTGTAACAATGGAGTCGACTTTTTTGAAAACGTTTTTTGGAATATATATCGGAATTAATTGAAATAAATATAGTAGTTGTGGTAAGAAAATCATTTTTATAGCATTAATTCTACCAAGCATTGAAATAGGAAGTGTTTTCCAGTACTGAATATGTTTGTGTAATTTATCGAGTAAGGATGAAAAAATTTGTTGAAATAAAGAGGTATATGTCTTAGTTACATAGATTCCTAAATATTTAAGTATATCTTTAACTATTTTAAAAGGGGATTATTGTATTGTATTTAAGTTGAATTTTGTTATTGGCATGATTTCACTTTTATTCCAATTAATCCTATATCCTGAGAACTGACCAAATTGTGTTATTAGATTTAATAGATTTGGAATACTAGTTTCTAACTTTGTAATATATATTAATACATCATCTGCATATAAGGAAATGTTATTCCTTGTATCTCTAGTGTTATATCCATGTATTCCTGGATGGTTTCTAACGCTTTCTGCTAATGGTTCAATTGCAAGAGCAAATAATAGTGGGGATAGTGAACATCCTTGTCTACAACCTCTAGAAAGATTAAATTTGGCTGATAACATTTGATTTGTTAATATTCTATCTGTTGGATTAGAGTATAACAATTTAACCCATGTACAGTACTTCTCTCCCAATTGAAATTTTTTCATTACCGAAAATAAATATGTCCATTCTACCTGGTCAAATGCCTTTTCAGCATCTAACGAAATAATTGCTAGATCTGCATTTGGAATTCTATTTATAATATTGAATAGTCCTCTCAAATTATAAAATGAGTAACGTTTTGTAATAAAACCTGTTTGGTCCGGGTGTATTAATTTGTTAATCACTAAGCTCAATCTATGAGATAGGATTTTGGTTAATATTTTGTGATCAGTATTTAAGAGAGCTATTGCTCTATATGAACCTGGGTCTTCAGGGTCCTTATCCGGTTTCGGTATAAGTATGATTGTAGATTCATTTAGAGTTTCTGGAAATTTCTGTTGAGTATAAGCTTGTTTGTAAAGTCTCTGTAGACGTGGAGAAATCAGATCGTAATTTTTTTTATAAAATTCAGAGCTTAGACCATCAGGACCTGCGGCCTTTCCATTTTTTAAAGATCTAATTGACTCCTCGATGTCTTTTACCGTAATTTCTACATCTAGTGATTCTCTCTCTTTCTGATCTAGACCTGTAAGATTACATTTCTGTAGAAATGTTTCCATTCCTACTGGTTGTTCTGTCGTTTTAGATGAATACAATTTTTGATAATATTGTAAAAATCTATCATTAATATCTTTAGGTAGTGTTAATGTTTCTCCCTTATCTGATCTAATTTTGTAAATTGTTTTTTCCCCGTCCTGTTTACGAAGTTGACGTGTGATTGTTTTTGTGGTTTATCTCCAAATTCTAAATGTAATTGTTTTGTACGTTGATATAGTTTTATTACTTGGTCTGAGTATACCTTGTTTAACTTATATTTCAGTACTGCAATTTTATTGTGTTTTACCATAGATGGTGCTATTGCATTTTCTATGTCTAATTGCCTTATTTCCGTTTCCAAAGACTGCTGTTTGGCCCTATTCTCTTTGTTAATAAATGATTGGGAGGAGATTAATGCTCCTCGCACAAATGCTTTAAATGTTTCCCAAAGAAGGGAGGCGGAGATTCCAGGGCTGTCATTAGCCTCGAAAAACATATTAATCTGTTTTACGAGGTATTCATTACATAGCTTTTCTTTCCAGATTTGGTGGTTAAGTCGGTTTAGAGGTGTTTACAGGGTGTTTACATAGGTGTACAGGAGTTGACAAGCGTTTACAGGTATTTATATGGGGTTAGAGGGTTTACAGGGGTTTACATACCGACTTGATTCCGCCCATGTGATAGACGTATGCAACTGCTGTGGTGTTATCAATCTGGAGCTGAACATGCAAATCATGCACAGTAGAACAATACATTTTTAAGCCATAGAATGCTCCCAGCAATTCTATATAGTTAATACCATGCGCCTGAAGAATTAATGCCTCATGCACATTCCATCTGCCACCGCAGCTAGAATTGGTATCAGTGGCTCCCCATCCGAAGGCACTCACATCAGATTTTAAAACAACTGAAGGTTGATTAGCCAGAATTTTAATAGACAAACGTGAAACATTCGTTATCCACCACTGTAACTCAGTAATGGCTTTAACTGGCAACCGCATGAGTCTATCGAAATGACCTGCATGTGTTTTGAGTGCCTGTTCCTTAGCACGTTGCAAATTTTGATCATGTAAAGGCCCAAATTGTACTCCGGGGAAAGCAGACACTAATTTGCCAATTACACTAGCCACTCGTCGAATGGAGGATTGCTGCTCGTCAACAAGATTGGTACAAGCTTCCATTAATTTTAATCTCTTGCTTCTAGGCAGAGACGCTAACATGTGAGTTGAATCCATGGTGAACCCTAAATAATCAATGATTCTAGATGGTATCAATTTTGATTTAGCTGGAGGGATGAGAAACCCCAACTTCTAAAACGTATGTTTAGTGACTGACACAGACAATTCAGCTGATTCCTGAGTCTTGCCTATGATTAGAACATCATCTAAATAGGCCATCACAATATGACTCTGAGCCCAGAGTAAACCCAACACCCGTTTCAACAACTGTGTAAATAGTCTAGGAGCTGAGCTTAACCCATTAAGCAATGCTTTAAACTGCCAAAATTGTCTCATCCAGCTAAATTTCAAATATCTCCGGTGATCGTATTGAATTGGCACTGAATAATACGCATCTTTCAGATCTATACATGCCATATCACATCCCTTGGATACCAATTGTTTAGCAGTAACAAAAGTTTCCATTTTGAAATGTTTATACTGGACATAGGAATTAAGTCGAGTTAGATCAAGAATGATTGGCATCCACCATCCTTTTGTCTATGAAAAATATTAGACACAAATTGATGAGATTGATGAACCGACTTCACAATTACCCCTTTTTTAAGTAAGGTTTTAATTTCAGCGTTTACCTGTAAAGATTCTGATTATGAAAACACCAATGTCCGACTCGGTGTATGTTGTGTAGGTGGACGCAATTTAAAAATGAACTCAATTCGGAACACCTGACGATCTCCAGTATAAACGAATCTGATGTTATGCAGCACCATTCAATGAAGAACAACTGCAATCTACCCCCAACTTGTGACTGCTCCATATATGACATGTCCTGAACCGAACCAGATCCACCTACCTCCATAATCGCTGGTGGATACCTTTGCCTCCGAGCTCTGGAGGGAATAAATGTTGGGGTACGCCAATTGCGCACAGATGGCAGAGCCCGGCTTTGTCCTTGACCCGAACCAGCCACAGTGAACCGTCTATAGGGGTGCAATCGGCGAAACTGTATTTTACCGGTCGATTGAGCTTTAATGAGACCGACCGTCTTCGCCTCGTCATCCAGTTCTCTGACCTGTTTTGACAGATCCTCACCGAACAACAGGTGCGGCGGCTGCACGTTGGTTGTTTTACACAAAGCTGCAAACTTTGGGTTGAGAGTTGGTCTTATTGCACTTTTCCGAAGACAATTTATTTCGAAAAGTGCATTGCACATATGTGCCAAAATATCCTGCTGAATATCAGACATGGGCGCCCCAAGTCAAGTCAAGTCAAGTGAGTTTATTGTCATGTGTCCCTGATAGGACAATGACATTCTTGCTTTGCTTCAGCACAACAGAACATAGTAGGCATTGACTACAAGGCATTCTATAAATATATACACACCTGAATCAATATACTGATAAAGTGCAAATAACAGTATTGGCTAATAAAGTTCAGTGTTATGTCCGAGCCAGGTTTAATAGCCTGATGGCTGTGGGGAAGTAGCTGTTCCTGAACCTGGTCGTTGCAGTCTTCAGGCTCCTGTACCTTCTACCTGAAGGTAATAATGGATTGGATTTATATAGCGCCTTTCTAATACTCAAGGCGCTTTACATCGCATTATTCATTCACTCCTCAGTCACACTCGCTGGTGGTGAGCTACTTCTGTAGCGACAGCTGCCCTGGGGCAGACTGACGGAAGCGTGGCTGCTAATCTGCGCCTACGGCCCCTCCGACCACCACAATCACTCACACACATTCACACACATTCACACGCAGGCAAAGGTGGGTGAAGTGTCTTGCCCAAGGACACAACGACAGTATGCACTCTAAGCGGGCTTCGAACCGGCTACCTTCCGGTTGCCAGCCGAACACTTAGCCCATTGCGCCATCTGTCGTCCTAGGGAGATGAGTGTGTGGCCAGGATGGTGTGGGTCCTTGATGATACTGCCAGCCTTTTTGAGCCAGCGACTGTGATAGATCCCCTCGATGGAAGGGAGGTCAGAGCCGATGATGGACTGGGCAGTGTTTACTACTTTTTGTAGTCTTTTCCTCTCCAGGGCGCTCAAGTTGCCGAACCAAGCCACGATGCAACCGGTCAGCATGCTCTCTACTGTGCACCCGTAGAAATTAGAGAGAGTCCTCCTTGACAAACCGACTCTCCGTAATCTTCTCAGGAAGTAGAGGCGCTGATGTGCTTTCTTAATAATGGCATCAGTGTTCTCGGACCAGGAAAGATCTTCAGAGATGTGCATGCCCAGGAATTTGAAGCTCTTGACCCTTTCAACCATCGATCCGTTGATATAAACGGGACTGTGGATCCCCATCCTACTCCTTCCAAAGTCCACAATCAGTTCCTTGGTTTTGCTGGTGTTGAGGGCCAGGTTATTGTGCTGGCACCATATGGACAGTTGCTCGATCTCTCTTCTATACTCTGACTCATCCCCATCAGTGATACGTCCCACAACAGTGGTGTCGTCAGCGAACTTGATGATGGAGTTCGCACTATGTCCGGCTACGCAGTCATGAGTATGGAGTGAGTACAGCAGGGGGCTGAGCACGCAGCCTTGAGGTGCTCCCGTGCTAATTGTTATCGAGTCTGACACATTTCCACCAATACGAACAGACTGTGGTCTGAGAGTGAGGAAGTCGAGGATCCAATTGCAGAGGGATGCGCAGAGACCCAGTTCTGCGAGTTTGGTAACCAGCTTGGAGGGGATGATTGTGTTAAATGCCGAGCTGTAATCGATGAATAACAGCCTGGCATATGAGTTTTTGTTGTCCAAGTGGTCCAGAGCGGAGTGGAGGGCCAGCGAGATCGCATCCACCGTTGATCCGTTGTGGCGGTAAGCGAACTGCAGTGGGTCCAGGTTTTTGTCGAGGTAGGAGTTGATCTGCGTCATGATCAACCTCTCAAAGCACTTCATCACCACAGGCGTTAGTGCCACAGGTCGATAGTCATTGAGGCATGTCACCTTACTCTTCTTGGGCACTGGTATAACTGATGCCCTTTTGAAGCAGGTGGGAACCTCAGACCTCAGAAGTGAGAGGTTGAAAATGTCCGTAAAAACTGCAGCCAGTTGGTCCGCACAGGTTTTTAGAACACGACCAGGTATACCATCAGGTCCAGGCTCTTTTCGAGGGTTCACCCCTCTGAAAGATTTCCTGACGTCGGCCTCTGTGACTGAGACTGAAATACCATCACAGCGAATGGGGAGGTGGGAATCAGCCCCATCGACTGATCTTGCAAATGCAGTAATGCCTGACCCAAGCAGCTTTAAGATGTTTTGGATCCTTAACTCCTGGGCTCTGATGCTTGCACCCATGGGCCCCCAAATGGCATGGTTAACAGTAGGCACTTTTATTGAGGCACAGTTGGTAGATGTCTCATATTTGTCCGTTGCTTCTTCCATCGTTAAATCCTCTAACTGATGGGAAGGCATATAATTCATGGTTCTGGCCAGGGCTTCGTCCAACGGCTCACCAGTTCCTGTTGGTATGGCGAATTTAGATGCCATGTCCGGCACCTCTGGCTCTTGGCTCTCATGCCTTGGGGTATGCTGCTCCGCAATACCTCCAACCTCAGGGTCAGAACAAAACTGCCCCGGTAAGCTCACCTCCTCCACGAGGGAGACATTATGCAGCCCTTCTAAAGGTGCTGCTGCCATGGGTCCCCAAGAAGACTCGCGGATATAAGGCTCCTCTTCATGGAGCAGATCTTCCCTATACAGCCCTCCAGTAGGGGCTGCTGCCACGGGCCCATGGGGTGACCCACGGATATAAAGTTCCTCCAGGAACATGTCATGATAGAGCATCCTCTCCATCAGGTGCTCCATCTTTGCTAGACGTCCACAGACGTCGCTGATAGTGGGAGGAGAATCCTCCTGGCCTGACTCATCAGAGTCTACGGGCCTTACTGATTGTTTGGTGGCTTTTCTCCCCACAGGAGTAGCCATGGTGCTGTCAATCGGCACCTGAATAGCTGCCACTCGCCGGACTGCCAGCGGCTCAGAAGGTGCATTGGGCGCCGGCCCGCTGTCCGCACTCCCGCGGTCTTCTCCAGCTGTTTTCCCGGCGGCGCGCCTCAGCCTTCCTTTCACCGGCTTCTCCATAGTCCTGCTAGCTCCTGTAAACCAGACTTACAGACCGCAAAAGACGACCACAGTGAGTTTTTAAAAACTTACCTGCGGGTTTTTAACTTAGCGTTGATGGATTGCGCCCTGCCAGCCCGTCGTTGCGCCATGTGTCTGATATAATGACGCGCATGCGCCCTGGCGGGGTTTCTTCACGGAATCACTCACGTGACTCCGAAGTAAAATTCCTCTGAACACCTCTAAACTCCTCCAAAGCAGTCTAAACTCCTCTAAACCCCACTAAACCCTCTACGCACATCTAAATCCCTCTAACCCTTCTAAGTTCCTCTATGCCCATCTAGTCCTCTAAATCTCCAAACCCCTCGAAACCCATCAAAACACCTCTAAACACTAGCTAAACCCATCTCACCCACTCTAAACCCATCGAAACCCCTCTAAACCCCTCGAAACCCATCTAAAACCCTCTAACATCACTATACCTCTCTAAATACCTCTATACCACTCGAAACCAATCTAAAGCACTCTAAACCAATCTAAACCCCCTCTAAAGCCCTATAAGCAATTCTAAAGCCATCTGAACCCCTCTAAACCAATGTAAACACCTTCGAAACCCACGTAAATCATCCGAAAGTCCTCTAAACACCTCTAAACAATTCTAAGTCCCCCCAAGCACCTCTGAACCCCTGTAAACAGGTCTAAGCCCATTTATAGCTCTATGACCCTCGATACCCCTCTAACCACGTATAAACCGCTCTAAACCACTCTAACCTCTTCTATCCCTTCTAAACCCCTCCAACGCACTGTAAACCGCTCTAAACCCTTCTAAACATATCTAAACCTTTCCAACCAACTGACCCTCTACCCACTACGAAACAACCTCCTAACCCCTCTGAACCCCTCTTAACCGCTCTAAAGCCCTCTAAACACCTTTAAACCGCTCTAAAGCCCTCTAACCCTATTTACACTCTTCTAAACCTCAAAACACATCAAAATCCCTCTAAACCTCTCCAAATCCCACTAAAACTCACTAAACCTCTCTAACGCCTCTACCCCTCTAAGCCACTCAGAACCCCCTTGAAACCACTCTAAACCTCTCTAAACCCCTCTAAATCCCCGTAAATCCTTCAAACACCTCTAAACCCCTCAATCCACTCCAAACCCCTCTGAACCACTCTAAACCCTTCTAAAAACCCTCTATACCACTCCAAACCCATCCAAACCCCTCTAAACACCTCTAAATCCCTCGAAAACCTCTCTGCATCCCTCCAACCCCACTATACCTCTCTAATCAATCTACACCCATCCATACCCCATCTAAACCCCATCTAATGCCACCTGAACACATCTAAAGCCCTCTAAGCCCACACCAAATCCCTCTAAACACCTCTACCACGCTCTAAACCTCTCCAAAATACTAAATCCCAATAAACACATCTAAACACCTGGAAATCCCTCTAATGCCCTCTAACCCACTCTAAGCCTCTCGAAACCACTAACCCCTCTAGCCACCTCTAAACCCCCCAAAACCATCTACACCCCGCTAAACCCCTCTAAACCTATCTAAACCACTCTAACCCCCTCGAACCCCCTCTACCCACTTCTAATCCCCCTTAAGCCCTCTCACCCCTCTATCAACTTCTCAACCTCTCATAACCCCTCTAAACCCCTCTAAACCACTCCACACCCCTCTAAATCCCTCTAAACACCACTAAAGCTCTATAATAATTTCTAAACCCCTCTAACACCTCTAAACCGCTCTAAACCTCTTGAAACCCATCGAAATCTTACTCTCTCTAAACGCCTCCTAACCCCTAAGCCCCTCTGAGTCCCACTAAACCCCTCTAAACCCCTCTAAACCCCTCTAAATACCTTTAAACCCCTCTAAACCCGTCTAAGCCCTCTATAGTCCCTCTAAACTCTACACCCCTCCAAACCACTCTAAATCCCTCTAAACCCATCTAAACCCCTCTAAAGCACTATAAACCCATATAAAGCCCTCTAAACACAAGTAAACCACTAAAGCCCCCCTTAACCCCTTTAAAACACTCGAAAACCCTCGAAACCCCTCTACTACCCTCTAACTTACTAAACACCTCTAAACACCACACTCCTCCAAACATCTCTAAAGCCCTCTAAACCAGTCTAAAACCCTCTAAACCATTCTAAACGCCTCTAAACCAATGTAACACACCCAATCCCCTCTAAACTCCTCGAAATCCTTCGAATCCTCGAAATCCCTCTTAATCATTCGAAACCCATCTAAACCCCTTTAAAACATTCTAACCCCTCTGCCCCTCTGAACCCTTCTAAACACGTCTAAGCCTCTTCAAAACTCTCTAAACCACTGTAAATCGCCTGTGAAAACCCCTCAAAGTACCTCTAACCCCATCTAGCCCCCTATAAATCGCTCCAACTCCCACTAAACCCCTCCAAACCCCCTTAAACGCTCTAAACATCTCTAAAGTCCTCTGAACACATTTAAACTACATTCATGCCCTCTAATTCCCTTTAAACGCCTTTAAATCCATCTAACCGCCTCATGGAGGGATAGTATCAAAGCAAAAGATGATGCGTACTAATTAACCTGAAAAAGCAGCATACCAGAGGACTGGGAGAACTTCAGAGACCAGCAGAGGAGGACAAATGGCTTAATTAGGAAAGGGAAAATAGATTATGAAAGAAAATTGGCAGGGAACATAAAAACTGACTGCAAAATTGTTATAGATATGTGAAGAGAAAGAGATTAGTTCAAACAAATGTAGGTCCCTTGCAGTCAGAAACAGGTGAATTGATCAAGGGGAACAAGGATATGGCGGACCAATTGAACAACTACTTTGGTTCTGTCTTCACTAAGGAAGACATAAATAATCTGCCGGAAATAGCAGGGACCCGCGGGCCAAAGGAGATGGAGGAACCGAGTGAAATCCAAGTTAGTCGGGAAGTGGTGTTGGGTAAATTGAATGGATTAAAGGCCGATAAATCACCAGGTAGGCCAGATAGGCTGCATCCTAGAGTACTTAAGGAAGTAGCTCCAGAAATAGTGGATGCATTAGTGATAATTTTTCAAAACTCTTTAGATTCTGGAGTAGTTCCAGAGGATTGGAGGGTAGCAAACGTAATCCCACTTTTTAAGAAGGGAGGGAGAGAGAAAACGGGGAATTACAGACCAGTTAGTCTAACATCGGTAGTGGGGAAACTGCTAGATTCAGTTATTAAAGATGGGATAGCAGCACATTTGGAAAGTGGTGAAATCATTGGACAAATGATTCCGTGCTGTTATGGTTATATGGTTATATGGTTATAAAGTCAGCATGGATTTACGAAAGGTAAATCATGTCTGACGAATCTTATAGAATTTTTCGAGGATGTTACTAGTAGATTGGATAGGGGAGAACCAGTGGATGTGTTGTATCTGGACTTGCAGAAGGCATTCGACAAGGTCCCACATAAGAGATTAGTATACAAACTTAAAACACACGGTATTGGGGGTTCAGTATTGATGTGGATAGAGAACTGGCTGGCAAACAGGAAGCACACAGTAGGAGTAAACGGGTCCTTTTCACAATGGCAGGCAGTGACTAGTGGGGTACCGCAAGGCTCAGTGCTGGGACCCCAGCTATTTACAATTTAGATTAATGACCTGGATGAGGGAATTGAAGGCAACATCTCCATGTTTGCGGATGACACTAAGCTGGGGGGCAGTGTTAGCTGTGAGGAGGATGCTAGGAGACTGCAAGGTGACTTGGATATGCTGGGTGAGTGGGCAAATGTTTGGCAGATGCAGTATAATGTGGATATACGTGAGGGTATCCACTTTGGTGGCAAAAACAGGAAAGCAGACTATTATCTAAATGGTGGCCGATTAGGAAAAGGGGAGATGCAGCGAGACCTGGGTGTCATGATACACCAGTCATTGAAAGTAGGCATGCAGGTGCAGCAGGCAGTGAAGAAAGCGAATGGTATGTTAGCTTTCATAGCAAGAGGATTTGAGTATAGGAGCAGGGAGGTTCTACTGCAGTTGTACAGGGTCTTGGTGAGACCACACCTGGAGTATTGCGTACAGTTTTAGTCTCCAAATCTGAGGAAGGCCATAGAGGGAGTGCAGAGAAGGTTCACCAGACTGATTCCTGGGATGTCAGAACTTTCACATGAAGAAAGACTGGATAGACTTGGCTTATACTCGCTAGAATTTAGGAGATTGAGAGGGGATCTTATAGAAACTTACAAAATTCTTATGGGGTTGGACAGGCTAGATACAGGAAGATTGTTCCCGATGTTGGGGAAGTCCAGGACAAGGGGTCACAGCTTAAGGATAAGGGGGAAATCCTTTAAGACCGAGATGAGAAAAAACGTTTTCACACAGAGAGTGGTGAATCTCTGGAACTCTCTGCCACAGAGGGTAGTTGAGGCCAGTTCATTGGCAATATTTAAGAGGGAGTTAGATGTGGCCCTTGTGGCTAAAGGGATCTGGGGGTATGGAGAGAAGGCAGGTACGGGATACTGAGTTGGATGATCAGCCATGATCATATTGAATGGCGGTGCAGGCACGAAGGGCCGAATGGCCTACTCCTGCACCTATTTTCTATGTATCTATGTATCTATCTCACCCCCTCTAAACCCTTCTAAAGCACTCGAACCCCCTCAACCCCCCTCTAAACCCCCTCAAAACCATTCTAAAGCTCTCTATCCTTCTAAAACACCCTAAACCTTAATCTTTAGAGAGTCAGAGTGGACAGCTATCTGAAAAGCCAAAAGAGATGGGGGAGATATTGAACAATTTATTTTCTTCGGTATTCACCAAGGAGAATGATATTGAGTTATGTGAGGTAAGGGAAACAAGTAGAGTAGCTATGGAAACTATTAGATTCAAATAAGCGGAAGTACAGACACTTATGAAACATATAAAAGTGGATAAGTCTCCAGGTCCTGAGGATATTCCCTAGGATATTGAGGGAAGTTAGTGTAGAAATAGCAGGGGCTATGACATAAATATTTCAAAAGTCATTAGAAACGAGAATGGTGCCGGAGGATTGGCGTACTGCGCATGTTGTTCCATTGTTTAAAAAGGGTTCTAAGATTAAACCTGGCAATTATAGATCTGTTAGTTTGACATCAGTGGTGGGCAAATTAATGGAAAGGATAATTAGAGATAATGTATATAAGCATCTGGATAAACAGGGTCTGATTAGGAACAGTCAACATGGATTTGTGCCTGGAAGGTCATGTTTGACTAATCTTGAATTTTTGAAGAGGTTACTAGGGAAATTGATGAGGGTAAAGCGGTGGATGTTGTCTATATGGACTTTAGTATGGCCTTTGACAAGGTTACACATGGAACGTTGGTTAAGAAGGTTCAATTATTGGGTATTAATGGTGGAATAGCAAGATGGATTCAACAGTGGCTGAATGGGAGATGCCAGAGAGTAATGGTGGATGGCTGTTTGTTAGGTTGGAGGCCGGTGACTAGTGGGGTGCCTCATGGGTCTGTGTTGGGTCCACTGTTGTTTGTCATATACACCAATGATCTGGTTGATGGTTTGGTAAATTGGATTAGTAAGTATGCAGATGATACTAAGAAAGGTGGTGTTGTGGAAAATGAAGTAGATTTTCAAAGTCTACAGAGAGATTTAGGCCATTTGGAAGAGTGGGCTAAAAGATGGCAGATGGAGTTTAATGCTGATAAGTGTTAGGTGCGACATCTTGACAGGACAAATCAAAATAGGACGTACATGGTAAATGATAGCGAATTAAGGAATGCAGTAGAACAGAGGGATCTATGAATAACTGTGCATAGTTCCCTGAGGGTGGAATCTCGTGTAGATTGGGTGGTAAAGAAAGCTTTTGGTGTGCTGGCCTTTATAAATCAGATCATTGAGTATAGAAGTTGGGATGTAATGTTAAACTTGTACAAGGTATTGGTGAGGCCAATTCTGGAGTATGGTGTACAAATTTGGTCGCCAAATTATAGGAAAGATGTCAGCAAAATAGAGAGAGTACAGAGGAGATTTACTAGAATTTTGCCTGGGTTTCAGAAACTAAGGTACAGAGAAATGTTGAACAAGTTAGTTTATTCATTGGAGCGCAGAAGGTTAAGGGGGGACTTGATAGAGGTCTTTAAAAGGATGAGAGGGATAGACAGAGTTAAAGTGGATAAGCTTTTTCCATTGAGAGTAGGGAAGATCCAAACAAGAGGACATGATTTGAGAATTAAGGGACAGAATTTAGGGGTAACTTGAGGGGGAACAACTTTACTTTGAGAGTGGTAGCTGTGTGGAGTGAGCTTCCAGTGGAAGTGATGGAGGCAGGTTCGATTTTATCATTTAAAAATATATTGGATAGGTATATGGACGGGAAAGGAATGGAGGGTTATCGTCTGAGTACAGGTAGATGGGACTAGGGGAGAATAAGTGTTCGGAACGAACTAGAAGCGCCGAGATGGCCTGTTTCCGTGCTGTAATTGTTATATCGTGAGATGGTTATACGGTTAAACCACTATAAACACCTCTAAACCCCTCTAAACCCCTCTACACCCCTCCAAACCACTCTAAATCCCCTAAACCTCTCTAAACCACTCGAAAGCGCTAAAAATAACTCTAAAGCCCGCTACTCATCTAAATTCCTCTGAACACCTCTAAGCCCCTCCAAAGCAGTCTAGAACCCTCTAAATAGCTCTAAACCCCTTGAAACCCATCGAAATCCCTCTAACTCTCTCTAAACCCCTCGAAACCTTCCAAGCCCTTCTAACCTCTAAACCCTCTAAGCCCCTCTATATCCCTCTAACCCCTCTGTACCTCTAAGCACATCTAGCCCTCTAAACCTCCAAACCCCTACACCCATCAAAACCTCTCTGAACCCTCTAAACCCCTCTAACCCACTCTAAACACATCGAATCCCCCAAAACCACCCGAAACCCACCGAAACCCCTCGAAAACCCTCGAAATCCCTCTACAACCCTCTAATCCCACTATACCTCTCTAAACAGCTCTACACCCCTTCATATCCCTCTAACTCTCTCTAAACCCCTCGAAACCCTCCAATCCCCTCTAAACCCCTCTAAACCCTCTAAGCCCCTCTAAATCCCACTAACCCATCTGTCCCTCGAAGCTCATCTAGCCCTCTAAACCTCCAAACCCATCGAAACCCATCAAAACCCCTCTAAACCCCTTTAAACCCCACTAACCCACTTTAAACACATCAAACCCCCCCAAAAAACCCGAAACCCAAGTCACACATTCGTCACATTTATTTATATAGCACATTTAAAAAACAACTCTCGTTGGCCAAAGTGCTTTACATTTGTTATAAGAATAGTATAAACAAACAAATTACCTACATATATACATATAGCCCTCGCTCAGAGGAAGTCAAGGAAGGCTAGGGTGTATAGATACGTTTTTAGTCTTGACTTAAAGGAGTCGATGGAGGGGGCAGTTCTGATGGGAAGGGGGATGCTGTTCCACAGTCTAGGAGCTGCAACCGCAAAGGCGCCGTCGCCCCTGAGCTTATGACAAGACCGTGGGATATTCAGCAACCCCAAGTCGGCCGATCTGAGGGACCTGGAGGTGGAGTGGTGGGCGAGAAAACTTTTAATGTAGGTGGGGGCAAGCCCATTGAGGGCTTTGTAGACATAGAGGAGGATCTTGAAATGTATATCTAAATGTATATATATCTAAACCCCTCTAAATCCCTCGAAACCACTCAACAACCCTCTAACCCATCCAAACCGCTCTAAATACCATCTAAAGCACCTAACATCTACAATACAATACAATACAATACAATAGCATTTATTGTCATTTGAACTTCAAATGAGGTTCAAACGAAATTTGGTCTCTGCAGCCATACAAACAAGTAAAAAGAACCAAGACACAACACAATTTACACAAACATCCATCACAGCGAATCTCCTCCTCGCTGTGATGGAAGGCAAAGTCTTATCTCTCCCCTGCACTCCCCATTCTCCTCCCGATGTCAGAGTCAGAGCCCCCGTCGGGCGATGAAAAATAAGTCCCGCGGCCATTAAATACGCGCCGGGCGATGCAAGGCCGCGCTCCGGGTCATGATGTTGGAGCCCCCGGTAGCGCCAGCAAGTCCAGCGGCCACCAAAGCTGCGCCGGGCGATGCAAGACCCCGCTCCAGGTCATCTTCAACCCCGCAACTCGGGCGGGAGATGTTGCCGTTGCGGAAGCCCCGAAAAGCGGTCTCCCACCAAGGGCCCGCGAGGTCCCGATGTCTCCGTCCACCAGACCCGCGGCTGGAGCCTCCGTATCTCCGGGGTCGGGTCACAGCCGCGCGTCACCGCAGCTCTCCACGCTCCGAACTCGGCCAGCTCCACGATGGCTCCACGGTGCTAGGCCCCAACGACAACGGAGAGCCGACAGAGAAAGGTCGGGTCCTCCATACAGGGAAGAGATTTTTTAAAGTTTCCCCCGCCCCCCACATATACACAGTTAAAAACAATATAAAAACACAAACAACTACATTTAACTAGACAAAAATAAAATAAAAAGATAAATCTAAATCCCTCTAAGCCCACTAAATCCCTCTGAACACATCCAAACCCCTCTAAACACCTCTAAACCGCTCTAAACCTCGCGGAACCCATCGAAATCCATCTAACTCTATATAAACCCCTCCAATGGTATGTTGGCCTTCATAGCAAGAGGATTTGAGTATAGGAGCAGGGAGGTTCTACTGCAGTTGTACAGGGTCTTGGTGAGACCACACCTGGAGTATTGCGACCAGTTTTGGTCTCCAAATCTGAGGAAGGACATTATAGCCATAGAGGGAGTGCAGAGAAGGTTCACCAGACTGATTCCTGGGATGTCAGGACTTTCATATGAAGAAAGACTGGATAGACTTGGCTTATACTCGCTAGAATTTAGGAGATTGAGAGGGGATCTTATAGAAACGTACAAAATTCTTATGGGGTTGGCCAGGCTAGATGCAGGAAGATTGTTCCCGATGTTGGGGAAGTCCAGGACAAGGGGTCACAGCTTAAGGATAAGGGGGAAATCCTTTAAGACCGAGATGAGGAAAAACCTTTTCACACAGTGAGTGGTGAATCTCTGGAACTCTCTGCCACAGAGGGTAGTTGAGGCCAGTTCATTGGCTATATTTAAGAGGGAGTTAGATGTGGCCCTTGTGGCTAAAGGGATCAGGGGGTATGGAGAGAAGGCAGGTACGGGATACTGAGTTGGATGATCAGCCATGATCATATTGAATGGCGGTGCAGGCTCGAAGGGCCGAATGGCATACTCCTGCACCTTTTTTCTATGTATCTATGTATCTATGTAAAACGTCTAAGCCCCTCTGAGCCCCACTAAACCCCTCTAAAACCCTCTAAACCCCTCTAAACCCCTCTAAACCCGTCGAATCCCTCTAAGACCCTCTAAAACCATCTAAGCCCCTCTGAATCCCTCTAAACCCTCTGTCCCTTAGCTCATCTAGCCCTCTAAACCTCCAAACCCCACAAAACCCATTAAAACCCCTCTAAGCCCCTCAAACCCACTTTAAACTGATCGAAATCCCTCTAAACCCCCTCAAAACCCATCTAAAATCATCCAACACCAAACAAAATCACTCGAAACCCCTCTAAACCCCGCGAAAGCCCTCTATAAATCTAAAGCCCTCTGAACCCCTGAAAACCCCTCTAAACCCCTCGAAAAAGCTCTAAATCTTTCTAACACTCTTTAATCCACGTTAAACCCCTCGAAACCATCCGGAACACCTTTAAACCCCTCTTAATCATTCGAAACCCCGCAAAACCTCTCCAAACCCCTTTAAACCCTTCTAAGCCCCTCTAAGCCCATTTGAACCCCTCAAAACACGCCTGCCCTTTTAAACCGCTTAAAAAACTTCTAACCGCCCTCCAACCGCCTCTAAACCCCTCTAAACCACTCCAAACACCTCACCCCCTCTAAACCCCGCTAAACCCAACTAAACCCCTCTAAACCCATCTAAACTCCTCCAGACCTCTATCCCCCTCTAACGACTTCTAAACCCCCCTTAAGCCCTCTAGACCCCTCTGAACCGCTCTAAACCCACGTAAACACCTCTAAACACATGTAAAGCACACTAAAGCCCTCAACCCCTTTGCAACACTCGAAAACCCTCTACCCTCTAATACCCTCTAACTCACTAAACATCTCTGAACACGTCTACACCCCTCCAAATCTCTCTAATGCCCTCTAAAAGTCTAAACCCCTCTAAACCACTCCAACCCCCTATCACCTCTCCAATCACCTCTAAACTCCTCGAAACCCTTCGAAACCCGTCTAAATCCCTCTAAATATTTCGAAACCCATCTACACCGCTCTAAACTATTCTGTCCCTCTAAGCCCCCCTGAACCATTCAAAACACGTCTAAGCCCCTTTAAACCTCTAAACCACTCTAGCCCACTCTAATCCCCTCTAAACCACGTTAACCCCATCTAGTCCCCTCTATACCGCTCCAACGCCCTCGAAACCCCTCCAACCCCCTCTTAACCGCTCTAAACCCTTCTAAAGCCCACTATACACCTTGAAACCACTCCCAAGCCCTATAATCGCCCCTTACACCCTTCTAAGCACATCTAAGCTCCTCTGAACCCCTCAAAACACGCCTAACACAGTGGCTAACTCCCATTCTGCTGTGTGGGATGTTTTATGTTGAGTTCTATCGTGTGTTGTGTTCTTTCTTTTTATTGTATGGCAGTATGGTGACCACACATTTCACTGTGCCAACTGGCACATGTGACAAATAAATGTATCTTGTATCTTGCATCTAAACCCCTCATAAGGCCTCTAAACCCCTCTTAACCACTAAACCCAAGTAAAGCCCTCTAAACACATATAAACCACTCTAAAGCCCTCTAACCGCCTTTGAAACACCCGAAACCCCTCTAAACCACTCGAAACCCGTCTAATACCATCTAACTCACTGTACATCTCTAAGCACATGTACACCACGCCAAACCCGTCTAACGCCCTCTAAACCAGTTTAAACATCTCCAAACCATTCTAAACCCCGCTGAACCATTGTAACACCCTCTAATCCCCTCGAAACCCTTCCAAACCCCTCTAAATCCCTCCAAATCATTCGAAACCCCTCGAAAGCCCTCTAAACCATTCTGAGCACATCTAAGCCCCTCTGAACCCGTCTCAACACGTCTAAGCCCCTGTAAACATTTCTAAACCACTCTAACCCACTCTAATCCCCTCTAAATCACATTAACCCCATCTAATCCCCTCTAAACCCCTCCAACGCCCTCGAAACCCCTCCAAACTCCTCTTAACCGCTCTAAACCCGTCTAAAGCCCTCTAAACATATTTAAACCTCCCCTAAACCTTTCTCCCCCAAAACACCCTAAACCACTATAATCACTAAACCCCTCTAAACCCCTTTACACCCCTTCAAACCACTCTAAACCGCCCTAAACCCTTCTAAACGCATCTAAATCCCTCTAAAGCGCGATAAAGAAATCTAAAGCCCGCTAACCCCCTCTAAATTCCTCTGAACATCTCTAAACCCCGACAAAACAGCTCTAAAGCCTTGAAACCCATCGAAATACCCCTATCTCTCTATACCCCTCTAAATCCTCTAAGCCATTCTATATACCTCTAACCCCTCTAAAATTTACTCGCTAGGATACAGAAGATTGAGGGGGGTTCTTATAGAAACTTATAACATTCTTAAGGGGTTGGACAGGCTAGATTCAGGAAGATTGTTCCCGATGTTGGGGAAGTCCAGGACAATGGGTCAGAGTTTAAGGATAAAGGGTAAATCTTTTAGGACCGAGATGAGAAAACCATTTTTCACACAGGGAGTGGTGAATCTCTGGAATTCTCCGCCACAGAATGTAGTTGAGGCCAGTTCATTGTCTATATTTAAGAGGGAATTAGATGAGGCCCTTGTGGCTAAAGGGATCAGCGGTTATGTAGAGAAGGCAGGTACAGGATACTGAGTTGGATGATCAGCCATGATCATATTGAATGGCGGTGAAGGCTCCTCCTGCCTACACCTGCACCTATTTTCTATGTTTCAATGTAAATCCGGCGAGGTTGCCACATTTCCGGCGAGGTCGCCACATTTCCGGCGAGGTGGTCATAAATCCGGCGAGGTCGCCATAAATCAGGCTAGGTCGCCACATTTCCGGCAAGGTCGCCATAAGTCCGGCAAGGTCGCCATAAATCCTCCGAGGTCGCCATAGTTCCGGCATGGTCGCCATAAGTACGGCGAGGTGCCCATAAATCCGGCGAGGTCGCAACATTTCCGGCAAAGTCGCCATGTTCGGCGAGGTGGCCATAAACCCGGCGAGGTCGCCATATTTCCGGAAAGGTCGCCATAGGTCCGGCGAGGTGGCCATTAATCCGGCAAGGTCGCCATAGATTCGGCAATGTCGCCATAAGTCCGGCGAGGTGACCATAAATCCGCCAAGGTCGCCGCAGTTCCGGCAAGGTCGCCATAAGTCCGGCGAGGTGGCCATCAATCCGGCAAGGTCGCCATAGGTCCGGCAAGGTCGCCACAAATCGGCGAGGTCGCCATTATTTCCGGCGAGGTCGCCATTGTAGATGAGATATGCATGTGCCTTTAACATAGTGAACTCACACCCACTAACCACTCCCCATATCACAAGTATAACTACAACCTCCACACCCACAGATCGCTCTCTAGTTCCTGTGACAGACCACGTACAGCTAGTGCAATGTATAATGTCCAGTATGAATAAAGATAGTAAAGTAACGATGTCTCGATATCAATCCTTTACATGGTGTCAAATAACGTACCTTGCGCCTCCCGTTTATCGGTTTATCATTTAATTTTGACCCAGTTTTTTGTTTCCCCCCCTAACTGTTTTGTTATGGCCTCTTCTGCCCGTAAGCCCGATGCGCTCGTTTTCGATTTCGACATCGCCCTTCGATGGGACATATTCAAACGCGACTTTGAACACTATTTCACGATTGCCCATCCTGGCGCCACCGACGCTCTCAAAGCCTCGCTGCTTCTCAACTTGGCTGGTCCCAACGCCTTGACTCGCTCGGACTTCTTCGTCTACGCTCCTGGAGAATCAGCTCGGGACCCGGCATGTCTGTTGGCTAAGTTTGACGCTATTTGTGACATTCCTACTAATTGTATTTTAGAACGTTTTAAACTGTTCGCGCGGCGTCAGCTCCCTGGGGAATCGGCTGAGAACTATGTCATTGCGCTGCGGGACCTGGGCAGGCGCTGCCGCCTCGAGACGTGGACCCCCGATAATGTCATCAGGGACCTACTGGTTTACGGTCTCCGTGATGAGAAGCTCAGGTCCGAACTACTTCGCAAGCCGGATCTGACCTTGGCCGATGCAATGCACGCTACTCGCTTAGCCGACGCTGTTTCCGCGGCGGCGCCGCCGGCTGAACAGGCGATCAACTTTGCCAGCACTCCTAGCTATCTCATGAACGCACCCCAGTCGCGACCCCCGGTGTCGCTCGCTGCTCGAGGGGGACGCGCCCCGGGGTTCGGTGGTGCCACAAGGGGAGACACCCAGCAAAGGTGCCCTAATTGCAACTTCACATCTCATCAGTTCAATGTGTGCCCTGCGCTGGGAAAGTACTGCAAATCCTGTAATAAGTTGAACCATTTTGCTGCAGCCTGTCGTTCCCGTGGGAAGCCTGTCGCTGCTCGAAGGCAAAATTTAAACAACCTTCTACAGTCGGATAATGATCTCAGCTCCCAGCACTATTCCGATGAACATTCTGTTCCTACATCCAACTCCTCTCAGGCAGAAACCAGCTTGTTTACCGTGGTGAACGCACCTGCTATGATAACGGATCCTTCTGTGCAAGTCACTGTGAACAACTCGACCTTCACGGCCAAAATCGACACTGGGGCGGTTACCAATGTTATGTCAACATCTCTTTTCAACCAGATAAGGACTAATGAGAAGATATTTTCTCAGAGCTCAAACCTGCATGCCTACGGTGGGGAGATCCTTACTCCTGTGGGCAAGGCCACACTACACTGTAAGATACTGAAGGCCACTCGGCCCCTCACCTTCTTTCTCCTCAATCGAAGTTGCGTTCCCCTGCTGGGGATCCAGGCATGCCAGGAAATGGGACTGGTGTCCTTCCACCGGGACATCCACCACGTGCGGGCTCTTATGGACCCGCTGGCCGAGTATCCTGACCGCTTTGATGATAAGCTAGGCAAACTACCCTGCAGCTACAAGATTGAAGTGGACCATAAGATCGTTCCTGTGGTCCATGCTCCTCACCGTATTTCCTTCGCCATGAGGGACAAAGTGGAGGCGACCCTACACAGTATGGTACAAATGGGCGTCCTAAAGGCGGTCGTCGAGCCCACCAGCTGGGTCTCTTCCATGGTTGTTGCTGCTAAAAAGGACATGAGTGAGATACGCATCTGCATCAACCCCAGAGACCTCAACCTGGCCATTCGGCGCCCTCACTACCCTATGAGAACGGTGGAAGACGTCGCTGCACGGGTTGGTCCAGCAACGGTCTTTTCGGTCCTCGATGCCAAGAGTTCATTCTGGCAGATACCACTGGACGAGCGGTCGTCCATTTTGACAACCTTCGCCACCCCCTACGGAAGGTTTCGGTTCCTCCGAATGCCCTTCGGAATCAACTCTGCCAGCGAGGTATTCCAGCGAACCATGGAACAGTTGTTTTCAGATCTGCCTTGCGCCATAATTGTTGACGACATCCTCGTTTACGGTAAGGATGTTGCCGAACACGATGTCAACCTCCGCCTGATCCTGGACCGGGCCAGGCAAATCAACTTGAAACTGAACCCCAAGAAGTGCCGATTCCGCGTCTCGGAGGTCACCTATGTTGGACACGTATTCACCGCTGAGGGGCTGAAGCCTGACCCGCAGAAAACGACTGCCATCTCAGGTATGCCTCCTCCTATTAACGTGGCAGGCCTGCAACGCTTTCTCGGCTTGGTAAACTACCTGGGGAAGTTCATCCCCGACCTAAGCGAGCTCAGCGCTCCCCTGAGGGATCTGATCAAAAAGGACACTTCCTGGCTTTGGTTACCCAATCATCAGAAGGCATTTGACATTCTTAAGTCTAAACTGATCAGCACACCCACGCTCAAGTTCTTTGACCTGCGGCATCCCATTGTCCTCACCTGCGACGCCTCTCAATTCGGACTCGGTGCCGCCTGCCTCCAGGTCCATGACGGCCTGCAGATGCCTGTCTCATTCGCGTCCCGCACCATGACCGCCACCGAACAGCACTACGCGCAGATTGAGAAGGAGCTACTGGCCGTGCTGTTTGCCTGCTCCAAATTCCGGGACTACATCGTGGGCAACACTTTCACCGTTGAAACTGACCATCAACCACTTGTTACCATCCTCAACAAACCGATCCATGTGGCCTCATCACGTCTGCAGCGCATGCTGCTGCAGCTCCAGCGTTTCACGTTCACGGTGGTTTATCGTAAGGGGAAGGACATGTTCGTAGCCGACACGTTGTCTCGCGCCCCGCTGACGTCCACTGCTCGCCACCAATACGAAACGTCCGAGTTACTAGTACTACGATTGAACTTCGTCCCCTCGCCACAGATGAAATCCCTGGTTGAACACACTACCAACGACCCTGCCCTGCAACAGCTGTCTGCCGTCATCCGGCAGGGCTGGCCTGACCGTCGCTCGGCACTGCCGGCTGGAGCCGTGCCCTACTTCCTGATTCGGGACGAGCTCGTATTGCACGACGGCGTGGTGGTGAAGGGTCACAAAGTGGTCGTGCCCGCGGCGCTGCACGACCACTATTTTCAGGTCGCACACCGCGGTCACACTGGGGCCGAAGCCACTTTGTCTCTCGCCAAGGCACAGTTCTATTGGCCGGATATGGCAAAGTACATCCGGGAGAGGGTCTCATCGTGTTCCACCTGCAACAGCCGCGCCCCCCATCAGCAGCGTCAGCCGCTTCTACAGCAGCCCGCGCCCGGACTGCCCTGGATGGCGCTCGCCACAGACATTTTCGAGTGGCGGGGCAAACATTTCCTGGTACTCGTTGACTTCTACTCCAGCTGGTTTGCGGTTGACCGGCTGCCTTCCGTGACCTCTTCGGCCGTCATCGACAGGTTGGACCCTCACTTTAGCACTTTTGGCCCCCCGGCAAGCCTGCAGTCGGACAATGGCAGCCAGTTCACGAGCTCCGAGTTTAAAGCGTTCGCTTCCAGATGGAACTTCCGCCATTTCACCAGCAGCCCGGAGTACCCGCAAAGCAACGGTTTGGCCGAGCGCGCGGTCCGCAGTGCTAAGCACCTGTTGGAACAGTGTGGTGGCATTAACTCCGACTTCCACCTGGCCCTCCTCAGCCTTCGGAACATCTCTCGCGACCCTGCCATGGGTTCACCTGCTCAGCGGCTCCTGTCTCGCGCTACCAGGCTCCCACTCCCGGTGGCCCAGCGATCCCTCATACCCTCGGTCCTTCCACCTGCGGCGGTTCAGAAACGGATTGCCTTCAGGCAAGACGTCCAAAAGCGGTCCCATGACAGGTCCTGCCACCCGCTGCCGCCCCTCTTCCCCGGTCAAGTAGTCCGTATGCAGACCACTCCCGGTCACTCCAAGCTCGCTACTGTCGTCGGCTCTGCGGGGTCGCCCAGGTCCTATTTCGTCGACTACGCCGGGACCATTTACCGACGGTCTCGCCAGCACCTTCGGCTCGTCCACGAGCCGCGTCCTCCTCCCGCCGATCCCTTTGCTCCCCCGCTGCCTGTTTCCCGTCCGGCCGTTGCCCTGCCCGTGATTCCCTGCATGCCTCGCTCTGCTCCTCCTTCGCCCCCTCCGCTCCAACACACTCCGACTAGTCCTCGCACGCCTCCCCGCGCTCTCCCCGGTCCCGGCCCCGCATCCCCTCCGGTTTCGGTGCCGCGATCTCTTCCGTTTCCTCCCGTTTCTCCCTTTCAGGTTCGTCTGTCCCCGCTGGTGCCTCTTCCTCCTCCAGGAAGGGTGGATGGCGAGACGCGAACCCGGGCAGGACGTCTGGTCAAACCGCCTGACCGCTATGGCGATGTTGCCTAGCTATCCTAGCGCATGAGCCGTGGTCGCCATGTCACCTTTGTATTTGCCTGTCGTTTCGGGGAGGAAGGATGTAGATGAGATATGCATGTGCCTTTAACATAGTGACCTCACACCCACTAACCACTCCCCATATCACAAGTATAACTACAACCTCCACACCCACAGATCGCTCTCTAGTTCCTGTGACAGACCACGTACAGCTAGTGCAATGTATAATGTCCAGTATGAATAAAGATAGTAAAGTAACGATGTCTCGATATCAATCCTTTACAGCCATAGACCCGGCAAGGTCGCCATAATTCCGGCGAGGTAGCCATATATCCGGCAAAGTCGCCATAAATCCGGCAAGGTCGCCATAAATCTTCAACGTCACCATAACTCCGGCAAGGTCGCCGTAGTTCCGGCACGGTCGCCATGAATCCGGCTAGGACGCCATAAATCCGGCAAGGTCGCCACATCCCCGGCAAGGTCGCCATGAATCCGGCAAGGTCGCCACAAATCCGTCAAGGTCGCCACATTTCAGGCAAGGTCGCCATAAATCCGGCAAGGTCGCCACGAATCCGGCAAGGTCGCCACATTTCCGGTAATGTCGCCATATTTCCGGCAAGGTCTCCATAAATCCTTCAAGGTCGCCACAAATGCGGCAAGGTCGCCATAAATCCGGCGAGGTCGCCATATTTCCGGCGAGGTCGCCATAAATCGGGCAATGTCGCCATAATTCCGGCGGTCACCATAGTTCCGGCAAAGTCGCGATAAATCCGGCAAGTTTGCCATAAATCTGCAAAGTCGCCATAACTCCTGCAAGGTCGCCGTATTTCCGGCACGGTCGCCATAAATCCGACTAGGACGCCATAAATCCGGCAAGTTCACCACATTTCCGGCAAGGTCGCCATAGATCCGGCAAGGTCGCCACAAATCCGGCAAGGTCGCAACATTCCGGCAAGGTCGCCAGAAATCCGGCATCGTCGCCACAAATGCGGCAAGGTCGCCACATTTCCGGCAAGGTCGCCACATTTCCGGCAAGGACGCCATTAATCCGGGAATGTCGCCATAAATCCGGCAAGGTCGCCACATTCCCGGCAAGGTCGCCATGAATCCGGCAAGGTCGCCACAAATCCGGCAAGGTCGCCACATTTCCGGCATGGTCGCCATAAATCCGGCAAGGTCGCCACAAATCCGGCAAGGTCGCCACATTTCCGGCAATGTCGCCATATTTCCGGCAAGGTCACCATAAATCCGGCAAGGTCGCCACAAATGCGGCAAGGTCGCCATAAATCCGGCAAGGTCGCCATATTTCCGGCAAGGTCGCCATAAATCCGGCGATGTCGCCATATTTCCGGCGAGGTCGCCAGAAATCGGGCAAGGTCGCCATAATTACTGCGATGTCACCATAGTTCCGGCAAAGTCGCCATAAATCCGGCAAGGTCGCCATAAATCTGCAAAGTCACCATAACTCCGGCAAGGTCGCCGTATTTACGGCACGGTCGCCATAAATCCGGCTAGGACGCCATAAATCCGGCAAGGTCGCCACATCCCCGGCAAGGTCGCCATGAATCCGGCAAGGTCGCCACAAATCCGTCAAGGTCGCCACATTTCAGGCAAGGTTGCCATATATCCGGCAAGGTCGCCACAAATCCGGCAATGTCGCCACATTTCCGGCAAGGTCGCCATTAATCCGGGAATGTGGCCATAAATCCGGCAATGTCGCCACATTCCGGGCAAGATCGCCATTAATCCGGCAAGGTCGCCACAAATCCGGTAAGGTCGCCACATTTCAGGCAAGGTCGCCATAAATCCGGCAAGGTCGCCACAAATCCAGCAGGGTCGCCAAAAAATGCGGCAAGGTCGCCACATCTCCCGCAAGGTCGCCACATATCCGGCAAGGTCGCCATTAATCCGGGAATGTCGCCATAAATCCGGCAAGGTCGCCACATTCCCGGCAAGATCGCTATAAATCCGGCAAGGTCGCCACAAATCCGGCAAGGTCGCCACATTTCCGGCAATTCGCCATATTTCCGGCAAGGTCACCATAAATGCGGCAAGGTCGCCACAAATGCGGCAAGGTCGCCATAAATCCGGCAAGGTCGCCAAATTTCAGGCAAGGTCGCCATAAATCCGGCGAGGTCGCCATATTTCCGGCGAGGTCGCCATAAATCGGGCAAGGTCGCCATAAATGCGGCATGGTCGCCATAAATCCGGCAAGGTCGCCATATTTCAGGCAACGTTGCCATAAATCCGGCGAGGTCGCCATATTTCAGGCAAGGTCGCCACATTTCCGGCAATGTCGCCATATTTCCGGCAAGGTCACCATAAATCCGGCAAGGTCGCCACAAATGCGGCAAGGTCGCCATAAATCAGGCAAGGTCGCCGTATTTCCGGCAAGGTCGCCATAAATCCGGCGAGGTCGCCATATTTCCGGCGAGGTCGCCATAAATCGGGCAAGGTCGCCATAATTCCGGCGATGTCGCCATAGTCCCGGCAAAGTCGCCATAAATCCGGCAAGTTTGCCATAAATCTGCAAAGTCGCCATAACTCCGGCAAGGTCGTCGTATTTTCGGCAAGGTCGCCAGAAATCCGGCATCGTCGCCACAAATCCGGCAAGGACGCCACATTTCCGGGAAGGTCGCCATGAATCCTGCAAGGTCGCCACATTTCCGGCAAGGTCGTCATAAATCCGGCAAGGTCGCCACAAATCCCAAAGTCGCCATAAATCCGGCAAGGTCGCCACAATTCCGGCAAGGTCGCCACAATTCCGGCATTCGCCATAAATCGGGCAAGGTCGACACAAATCCGCTAAGGTCGCCACATCCCCGGCAAGGTCGCCATAAATCCGTCAAGGTCGCCACAAATCCGTCAAGGTCGCCACATTTCAGGCAAGGTCGCCATAAATCGGGCAAGGTCGTCACAAGTCCGGCAAGGTCGACACATTTCCGGCAAGGTCGCCAATAATCCTGGAATTTCGCCATAAATCCGGCAAGGTCGCCACATTCCCGGCAAGGTCGCCATAAATCCGGCAAGGTCGCCGCAAATCCGGCAAGGTCGCCACATTTCCGGCAAAGTCGCCATAAATCCGGCAAGGTCGCCACAAATCCAGCAAGGTCGCCACAAATGCGGCAAGGTCGCCACATTTCCGGCAATGTCGCCATAAATTCGGCAAGTTCGCCACAAATCCGACAAGGTCGCCAGAAATCCGGCAAGGTCGCCACATTTCCGGCAAGGTCGCCATGAATCCGGCAAGGTCGCCACATTTCCGGCAAGGTCGCCATAAATCCGGCAAGGTCGCCACAAATCCCACAAGGTCGCCATAAATCCGGGAAGGTCGCCACAAATCCGGCAAGGTCGCCACATTTGCGACAAGGTCGCCATAAATGCGGCAAGGTCGCCACAAATAAGGCAAGGTCGCCACAATTCCGGCAAGGTCGCCATAAATCAGGCAAGGTCGCCACAAATCCGGCAAGGTCGCCACATTTCCGGCAAGGTCGCCATAAATTCGGCAACGTCGCCACAAATCCGGCAGGGTCGCCACATTTCCGGCAATGTC
Organism: Malacoraja senta; assembly: GCA_038087875.1. Taxonomy (NCBI): domain Eukaryota; kingdom Metazoa; phylum Chordata; class Chondrichthyes; order Rajiformes; family Rajidae; genus Malacoraja; species Malacoraja senta. The sequence continues at coordinate 56,413 of JAXLNO010000767.1, read as the reverse complement.
GCCATATTTCCGGCAAGGTCACCATAAATCCGACGAGGTCGACACAAATGCGGCAAGGTCGCCACAAATCCGGCAAGGTCGCCACATTTGCGGCAAGGTCGCCATAAATTCGGCAAAGTCGCCACAAATCCGGCAGGGTCGCCATATTTCCGGCAATGTCGCCATATTTCCGGCAAGGTCGCCATAAATCCGGCGAGGTCGCCATATTTCCGGCGAGGTCGCCATAAACCCGGCAAGGTCGTCATAATTCCGGCGAGGTAGCCATATATCCGGCAAAGTCGCCATAAATCCGGCAAGGTCGCCATAAATCTTCAACGTCACCATAACTCCGGCAAGGTCGCCGTAGTTCCGGCACGGTCGCCCTAAATCCGGCTAGGACGCCATAAATCCGGCAAGGTCGCCACATCCCCGGCAAGGTCGACATGAATCCGGCAAGGTCGCCACAAATCCGTCAAGGTCGCCACATTTCAGGCAAGGTCGCCATAAATCCGGCAAGGTCGCCACGAATCCGGCAAGGTCGCCACATTTCCGGCAATGTCGCCATATTTCCGGCAAGGTCTCCATAAATCCTTCAAGGTCGCCACAAATGCGGCAAGGTCGCCATAAATCCGGCGAGGTCGCCATATTTCCGGCGAGGTCGCCATAAATCCGGCAAGGTCGCCATAGATCCGGCAAGGTCGCCACAAATCCGGCAAGGTCGCAACATTCCGGCAAGGTCGCCAGAAATCCGGCATCGTCGCCACAAATGCGGCAAGGTCCCCACATTTCCGGCAAGGTCGCCACATTTCCGGCAAGGACGCCATTAATCCGGCAATGTCGCCATAAATCCGGCAAGGTCGACACATTCCCGGCAAGGTCGCCATAAATCCGGCAAGGTCGCCACAAATCCGGCAAGGTCGCCACATTTCCGGCATGGTCGCCATAAATCCGGCAAGGTCGCCACAAATCCGGCAAGGTCGCCACATTTCCGGCAATGTCGCTATATTTCCGGCAAGGTCACCATAAATCCGGCAAGGTCGCCACAAATGCGGCAGGGTCGCCATAAATCCGGCAAGGTCGCCATATTTCCGGCAAGGTCGCCATAAATCCGGCAAGTTTGCCATAAATCTGCAAAGTCGCCATAACGCCGGCAAGGTCGCCACAAATCCGGCAAGGTCGCCACATTTCCGGCAAGGTCGCCATGAATCCGGCAAGGTCGCCACAAATCCGGCAGGGCCGCCACATTTCCGGCAATGTCGCCATATTTCCGGCAAGGTCACCATAAATCCGGCAAGGTCGACACAAATGCGGCAAGGTCGCAATAAATCCGGCAAAGTCGCCATATTTCCGGCAAGGTCGCCATAAATCCGGCGAGGTCGCCATATTTCCGGCCAGGTCGCCATAAATCCGGCAAGGTCGGCATAATTCCGGCGAGGTCGCCATATATCCGGCAGTCGCCATAAATCCGGCAAGGTCGCCATAAATCTGCAAAGTCACCATAACCCCGGCAAGGTCGCCGTATTTCCGGCACGGTCGCCATAAATCCGGCTAGGACGCCATGAATGCGGCAAGGTCGCCACATCCCCGGCAAGGTAGCCATGAATCCTGCAAGGTCGCCACAAATCCGTTAAGGTCGCCACATTCCAGGCAAGGTCGCCATATATCCAGTAAGGTCGCCACAAATCTGGCAATGTCGCCACATTTCCGGCAAGGTCGCCATTAATCCGGGAATGTCGCCATAAATCCGGCAAGGTCGCCACATTTCCGGCAAGGTCGCCATTAATCCGGGAATTTCGCTATAAATCCGGCAAAATCGCCACATTCCCGGCAAGGTCGCCATACATCCGGCAAGGTCGCCGCAAATACGGCAATGTCGCCACATTTCCGGCAAGGTCGCCATAAATCTGCAAAGTCACCATAACTCCGGCATGGTCGCCGTATTTCCGGCACGGTCGCCATAAATCCGGGTAGGACGCCATAAATCCGGCAAGGTCGCCATATTTCCGGCAAGGTCGCGTCATATCCGGCAAGGTCGCCATTTTTCCGGCAAGGTCGCCATAGATCCGGCAAAGTCGCCACAAATCCGGCAAGGTCGCAACATTTCGGCAAGGTCGCCAAAAATCCGGCATCGTCGCCACAAATCCGGTCAGGTCGCCACATTTCCGGCAAGGTCGCCATGATTCCGGCAAGGTCGCCACAAATCCGGCAGGGTCGCCACATTTCCGGCAATGCCGCCATATTTCCGGCAAGGTCACCATCAATCCGGCAAGGTCGACACAAACGCGGCAAGGTCGCAATCAATCCGGCATGGTCGCCATATTTCCGGCAAGGTCGCCATAAATCCGGCGAGGTCGCCATGTTTCCGGTCAGGTCGTCATAAATCCGGCAAGGTCGGCATAATTCCGGCGAGGTCGCCATATATCCGGCAAAGTCACCATAAATCCGGCAAGGTCGCCATAAATCTGCAAAGTCACCATAACTCCGGCAAGGTCGCCGTATTTCCGGCACGGTCGCCATAAACCCGGCTAGGACGCCATAAATGCGGCAAGGTAGCCACATCCCCGGCAAGGTCGCCATGAATCCGGCAAGGTCGCCACAAATCCGTCAAGGTCGCCACATTCCAGGCAAGGTCGCCATATATCCGGCAACGTCGCCACAAACCCGGCAATGTCGCCATATTTCCGGCAAGGTCGCCATTAATCCGGGAATGTCGCCATAAACCCGGCAAGGTCGCCACATTTCCGGCAAGGACGCCATTAATCCGGGAATTTCGCCATAAATCCGGCAAGGTCGCCACATTCCCGGCAAGGTCGCCATACATCCGGCAAGGTCGCCGCAAATACGGCAAGGTCGCCACATTTCCGGCAAGGTCGCCATAAATAATGGCAAGGTCGCCACAAATCCAGCAAGGTCGCCACAAATGCGGCAAGGTCGCCACATTTCCGGCAATGTCGCCATAAATCCGGCAAGTTCGCCACAAATCCGACAAGGTCGCCATAAATCCGGCAAGGTCGCCACATTTCCGGCAAGGTCGCCACATTTCCGGCAAGGTCGCCATTACTCCGGGAATGCCGCCATAAATCCGGCAAGGTCGCCACATTCCCGGCAAGGTCATCATAAATCCGATAAGGTCGCCACAAATCCGGCAAGGTCGCCACATTTCCGGCAAGGTCGCCATAAATCCGGCAAGGTCGCCACAAATCCGGCAAGGTGGCCACATTTCCGGCAATGTCGCCATATTTCCGGCAAGGTCACCATAAATCCGGCAAGGTCGCCACAAATGCGGCAAGGTCGCCATAAATCCGGCAAGGTCGCCATATTTCCGGCAAGGTCGCCAAAAATCCGGCGAGGTCGTCAAAATTTCCGGCGAGGTCGCCATAAATCGGGCAAGGTCGCCATAATTCCGGCGATGTCGCCATAGTTCCGGCAAAGTCGCCATAAATCCGGCAAGTTTGCCATAAATCTACAAACTCGCCATAACTCCGGCAAGGTCGTCGTATTTCCGGCACGGTCGCCATAAATCCGGCTGGGACACCACAATTCAGGCAAGGTCGACACAATTCCGGCCATGTCGCCATAAATCCGGCAAGGTCGCCACAAATCCCACGAAGTCGCCATAAATCCGGCAAGGTCGCCACAATTCCGGCAAGGTCGCCACAATTCTGGCAATGTCGCCATAAATCCGGCAAGGTCGACACAAATCCGGTAAGGTCGCCATATCCTCGGCAAGCTCGCCATAAATCCGTCATGGTGGCCACAAATCCGTCAAGGTCGCCACATTTCAGGCAAGGTCGCCATAAATCGGGCAAGGTCGCCACAAATCCGGCAAGGTCGCCACATTTCCGGCAAGGTCGCCATTAATCCGGGAATTTCGCCATAAATCCGGCAAGGTCTCCACATTTCCGGCAAGATCGCCATAAATCCGGCAAGGTCGCCACAAATCCGCCAAGGTCACCACATTTCCGGCAAGGTCGCCATAAATCCGGCAAGGTCGCCATAAATCCGGCAAGGTCGCCACATTTCCGGCAAGGTCGCCATATTTCCCGCAAGGTCACCATAAATCCGGCAAGGTCGCCACAAATGCGGCAAGGTCGCCACATTCCCCGCGATGTCGCCAACTATCCGGCAAGTTCGCCACAAATCCGGCAAGGTCGCCATAAATCCAGCGAGGTCGCCATAAATCCGGCGAGTTCGCCACATATCCCGCAAGGTCGCCATAAATCCGGTGAGGTCGCTATTTTCCGGCAAGATCGCCACAAATCCAGCAAGGTCGCCATAAATTCGGCGAGGTCGCCATATTTCCGGCGAGGTCGCCAGAAAGACGGCAAGGTCGCCTTAAATCCGGCGAGGTCGCCATATTTCCGGCGAGGTCGCCATAAATCCGGCAAGGTCGCCATAAATCCGGCGAGGTCGCCATATTTCCGCCGAGGGCGCCGTAAATCCGGCAAGGTCTCCATAAACCGGCGAGGTCGCCATATTTCAGGCGAGGTCGCCCTAATTCCACAAAGGTCGTTATAAATCCGGAGACGTCGCCATATTTCCGGCGAGGTCGCCATAAACCCGGCAAGGTCGCCATAATTCCGGCGACGTCGCCATATTTCCGGCACGGTCGACATAAATCCGGTAAGGTCGACACAAATCCGGCAAGGTCGCCATATTTCCGGCATGGTCGCCATAAATCCGGCAAGGTGGCCACGAATCAGGGAAGGTCGCCATATTTCCGGCAAGGTCGCCATAAATCCGGCAAGATGGCCTCAAATCCGGCTAGGTCGCCATATTTCCGGTGAGGTCGCCATAAATCCGGCAAGGTGGCCTCAAATCCGGCACGGTCGCCACAAATCCGGCAAGGTCTCCATAATCCCGGCAAGGTCGCCATAAATCCGACAAGGACGCCACAAACCCGGCAATGTCGCCATATTTCCGGCAAGTTCGCCGTAATTCCGGCAAGGTCGCCACAAATCCGGCATGGTCGCCATATTCCAGGCATGGTCGCCATAAATCCGGCAAGGTGGCGACAAATCAGGGAAGGTCGCCACATTTCAGGCAAGGTCGCCATAAATCCGGCAACGTTCCCACAAATCCAGCAAGGTCGCCACATTCCCGGCGATGTCGCCAACTATCCGGCACGTTCGCCACAAATCCGGCAAGGACGCCATAAATCCGGCGAGGTCGCCATAAATCCGGCAAGTTCGCCACATATCCCGCAAGGTCGCCATAAATCCGGCAAGGTCGCCATATTTCCGGCACGGTCGCCATGATTCCGGCAAGGTCGCCACAACTCAGGCAAGGTCGCCACAAATCTGGCAAGGTCGCCATATTTCCGGCACGGTCGCCATAAATCCGGCAAAGTCGTCATAAATCCGGCAAGGTCGCCACAAATGCGGGAAGGTCGCCATGTTTCCGGCAAGGTCGGTATAAACCCGACATGGTTGCCACAAATCCGTCAATGTCTCCATATTTCCGGCAATGTCGCCATAAATCTCCCAAGGTCGCCACAAATCCAGCAAGGTCGTCATATTCCGACAGCGCCGCCGGAAGTGGCGGCGCTGTCGTACAGCAGCGGCTCGCCTGCAGTCCGTCTGTTTTTCCTTTTTTTGTTGTTTTCTTTTGTCCCGTTTTAGTTAAATTTTAGTTTATTGGGTTGTGTATGTGTGGGGTGGTGGGGGGGTGAAACATGATTTTTGTCTCTTCCTTCGGGGGAATGCGACTTTTCTTGTCGTATCCCCCTTCTCTGCCTCCGTCTGCGCTGAGGCCAAAATGGCGGAGCTGCCGGCCTCCAACTCCAACTGCGAGCGACCGACCGACCTCGAGGCTCCGGAGGCAGAGCCAGGACTTACCAGCGCGAGGCTGGCCAACTTCGGGGCTGCGGTGGCGTTCCGGCGGTGGCGACCGAGGACACTGGTGGCGACCTGAATCCAGAGGCTCGGCCGCAGCTGGCCCAGTGGACGACATCGTCGGGAGCGCGAGGCTGGCCAACTTCGGGGCTGCGGTGGCGTTCCGGCGGTGGCGACCGAGGACACTGGTGGCGACCTGAATCCGGAGGCTCGGCCGCGGGCCCAGTGGACGACATCGTCGGGAGCGCGCAGGTCACAGGTTGGTGACCTGTTTTTCTACAGCTGCGTCCGCTGGATGGAGGGCGGCAGCTTCGGCAGCTTCGACCACCCCGGGCTGCGGAGTTTGAACCGGCCTGTCGCGGAGCACGGATTCAGCCGCGGGATTGACTTACCATCACCCGGCGGGGTCACAGCATCAGAAGCCTGGATCGCCTCAGCGCAGAACGAGAACAAAGCGGGAAGAGACAGAGACTTTAAGACTTTTGCCTCCATCACAGTGAGGAGGTGCCTGGTGAACTCACTGTGGTGGATGTTAATTTGTGTTTATTGTGTGTTTTGTCATTTATTATTATATGTATGACTGCAGGCAACGAAATTTCGTTCAGACCGAAAGGTCTGAATGACAAATAAAGGAATCTCTAATCTCTCTAATCTCTAATATTCCCGGCAAGGTCGCCATAAATCCGGCAAGGTCGTCACTAATCCGGCAAGGTCGCCATATTTCCGGCAAGATCGCCATAAATCCGGCAAGGTCGCCATATATCCGGAAAGGTCGCCATAAATCAGGCAATGTCGCCACATTTCCGGCGAGGTCACCATAAATCCGGCAAGGTCACCACAAATCCGGCAAGGTCGCCATATTTCCGGCGAGGTCGCCATAAATCGGGCAACGTCGCCACAAATCCGGGAAGGTCGCCATAAATCCGGCGAGGTCACCACAAATCCGGCAAAGTCGCCACATTTCCGACGAGGTCGCCATAAATCCGGCAAGGTCACCACAAATCCGGCAAAGTCGCCACATTTCCGGCAACGTCGCCTTAAATACGGCGATGTCGCCGTAAATCCGGCAAGGTGGCCTCAAATCCGGCAAGGTGGCCTCAAATCCGGCAAGGTCGCCACATTTCCGGCAAGGTCGCCATATTTCCGGCCAGGTCGTCATAAATCCGGCAAGGTCGCCACAAATGCGGCAAGGTCGCCATGTTTCCGGCAAGGTCGCCATAAACCCTACAAGGTCGCCACAAATCCGGCAAGGTCGCCATATTTCCGGCGAGGTCGCCATAAATTCGGCAACGTCATCACAAATCCGGCAAGGTCGCCATAAATCCGGCGAGGTCGCCATAAATCCGGCAACGTCGCCGCAAATCCGGCAAGGTCGCCATAAATACGGCGAGATTGCCGTAAATTCGGCAAGGTGGCCTCAATTCCGGCAAGGTCGCCACATTTCCGCAACGTCGCCACATTTCCGGCGAGGTCGCCATAAATCCGGCAAGGTCGCCACAAATCCGGCAAGGTCGCCATATTTCCGGCGAGGTCGCCATAAATCGGGCAACGTCGCTGTAAAGAATCTATAACGAGGCATCGTTACTTTACTATCTTTATTCATACTGGAGCATTACACATTGCACTAGCTGTACGTGGTCTGTCACAGGAACTAGAGAGCGATCTGTGGGTGGGGAGGTTGTAGATATACTTGTGATATGGGGAGTGGTTAGTAGGTATGAGGTCACTATGTTAAAGGCACATGCATATCTCATCTACATCTTTCCTCTTCGAAACGACAGGCAAATACAATGGTGACATGGCGACCACGGCTCATGCGCTAGGATAGTTAAACAAAATCGCCATAGCGGTCAGGCGGTTTGACAAGACGTCCCGCCCGGGTTCGCGTCTCGCCATCCACCCTTCCTGCAAGAGGAAGAGGCACCGGCGGGGACAGACGAACCTGAAAGGGGGAAACGGGAGGAGACGGAGGAGACCGCGGCACCGAACCCGGAGGTGATGCGAGATCAGGACCGGGAAGAGCGCGGGCAGGCGAGCGAGGACTAGTCGGAGCGGGGTGGAACGGAAGGGGCTGAGGAGGAGCAGAACGTTGCATGTCAGGAAGGACGGGCAGAGCAACGCCCTGACGCGAAACAGGCAGTGGGGGAGCAAAGGGATCCGCGGCAGGAGGACGCGGCTCGTTGACGAGCCGAAGGTGCTGGCGGGACCGTCGGTAAATGGCTCCAGCGTGGTCGACGAGATAGGACCTGGGCGACCCCGCAGAGCCGACGACGGTAGCGAGCTTGGAGTGACCGGGAGCGGTCTGCATACGGACAACTTGACCGGGGAAGAGGCGCGGCAGCGGGTGGCAGGACCTGTCATGGGAACGCTTTTGGACGTCGTGCCTGAAGGCAATGCGTTTCTGAACCGCCGCAGGTGCGAGGATGGAGGGTATGAGGGAGCGCTGGGCCACAGGGAGCGGGAGTCTGGTAGCGCGAGACATGAGCCGCTGAGCAGGTGAACCCATGGCAGAGTCGCGGGAAATGTTACGAAGGTTGAGGAGGGCCAGATGGAAGTCGGAGTTAATGCCACCACACTGTTCCAACAGGTGCTTCACGCTGCGGACTGCGCGCTCGGCCAAACCGTTGCTTTGCGGGTACTCCGGGCTGCTGGTGAAATGGCGGAAGTTCCATCTGGAAGCGAACGCTTTAAACTCGGAGCTCGTGAACTGGCTGCCATTGTCCGATTGCAGGCTTGCCGGGGGGCCAAAAGTGCCAAAATGAGGGTACAACCTATCGATGACGGCCGAAGAGGTTATGGAATGCAGCCGGTCGACCACAAACCAGCTGGAGTAGGAGTCAACGAGAACCAGGAAGTGTTTGCCCCGCCACTCGAAAATGTCGGCGGCAAGCGCCATCCAGGGCAGTTCGGGCGCGGGCTGCTGCAGAAGCGGCTGACGCTGCTGGTGGGGGGCGAGGCTGTTGCAGGTGGAACACGAGGAGACCCTCTCCCGGATGTATTTGGCCATATCCGGCCAATAGAACTGGCTCCTGGCGAGAGACACGGTGGCTTCGGCCCCAGGATGACCGCAGTGAGCGACTTGAAAATAGTGGTCGTGCAGCGCCGCGGGCACGACCACCTTGTGACCCTTCACCACCACGCCGTCGTGCAGTACGAGCTCGTCACGGACCAGGAAGTAGGGCACAGCACCAGCCGGCAGTGCCGAACGACGGTCAGGCCAGCCCTGCCGGATGACGGCAGACAGCTGTTGCAGGGCAGGGTCATTGGTAGTGTGTTCAACCAGGGACTTCATCTGCTGTGAGGGGACGATGTTCAATTGTAGCACCAATAGCTCAGACATTTCATATTGGTGGCGAGCGGTGGACGTCAGCGGGGCGCGAGACAACGTGTCGGCCACGAACATGTCCTTGCCCTTACGATAAACCACCGTGAACGTGAAGCGCTGGAGCTGCAGCATCATGCGCTGCAGGCGTGATGAGGCCACATGGATCGACTTGTTGAGGATGGTGACAAGTGGCTGATGGTCAGTTTCAACGGTGAAAGTGTTGCCCACGATGTAGTCCCGGAATTTGGAGCAGGCAAACACCACGGCCAGTAGCTCCTTCTCGATCTGCGCGTAGTGCTGTTCGGTGGCGGTCATGGTGCGGGACGCGAAGGAGACAGGCAGCTGCAGGCCGTCATGGACCTGGAGACAGGCGGCACCGAGTCCGAACTGAGAGGCGTCGCAGGTGAGGACAATGGGACGCTGCAGGTCAAAGAACTTGAGCGTGGGGGTGCTGATCAGCTTAGACTTAAGAATGTCGAATGCCTTCTGATGGTTGGGTAACCAAAGCCAGGACGTGTCCTTTTTTATCAGATCCCTCAGGGGAGCGCTGAGCTCGCTGAGGTCGGGGATGAACTTCCCCAGGTAGCTTACCAAGCCTAGGAAGCGTTGCAGGCCTGCCACATTGGTAGGAGGGGGCATCCCTGAAATGGCAGACATTTTCTGCGGGTCTGGCTTTAACCCCTCAGCGGTGAATACATGTCCAACATAGGTGACCTCCGGGACGCGGAATCGGCACTTCTTGGGGTTCAGTTTCAAGTTGATTTGCCGGGCCCGGTCCAGGACCTGGCGGAGGTTGACATCGTGTTCGGCAACGTCCTTACCGTAAACGAGGATGTCGTCAACAATTATGGCGCATGGTAGACCTAAAAACAACTGCTCCATTGTCCGCTGAAATACCTCGCTGGCAGAGTTGATTCCGAATGGCATTCGGAGGAACCGAAACCTTCCGTAGGGGGTGGCGAAAGTTGTCAAAATGGACGACCGCTCGTCCAGTGGTATCTGCCAGAAGGAGCTTTTGGCATCGAGGACAGAAAAAACCGTTGCTGGACCAACCTGTGCAGCGACTTCTTCCACCGTTCTCATAGGGTAGTGAGGGCGTCTAATGGCCAGGTTGAGGTCTTTGGGGTTGATGCAGATGCGTATCTCGCTCATGTCCGTTTTAGCAGCAACAACCATGGAAGAGACCCAGCTGGTGGGCTCGACGACCGCCTTTAGGATGCCCATTTGTACCATACTGTGTAGTGTCGCCTCCACTCTGTCCCTCATGGCGAAGGAGACATGGTGAGGAGCATGGACCACAGGAACGATCTTACGGTCCACTACAATCTTGTAGCTGCAGGGTAGTTTGCCTAGCTTATCATCAAAGCGGTCGGGATAATCGGCCAGCGGGTCCATAAGAGTCTGCACCTGGTGGATGTCACGGTGGAAGTACACCAGTCCCATTTCCTGGCATGCCCGGATCCCCAGCAGGGGAATGCATTTTTGATCGAGGAGATAGAAGGTGAGGGGCCGAGAGGTCTCTAGTATCTTACAGCGTAGCGTGGCCTTGCCCACAGGAGTAAGAATCTCCCCACCGTAGGCATGCAAGGTTGAGCTCTGGGAAAATATCTGCTCATTAGTTCTTATCTGGTTGAAAAGAGATGTTGACATTACGTTGGCCACAGCCCCCGTGTCAATCTTAGCAGTGAAGGTCGAGTTGTTCACAGTGACTAGCACAGAAGGGTCCGTTATCATAGCAGGTGCGTCCAACACGGTAAACAAGTTGGTCTCCCCCTGAGAGGAGTCAGATGCAGAAACAGACTGTTCATCGAAATAACACTGGGAGCTGAGCGCACTGTCAGCTTGTAGAAGGTTGTTTAAATTTCCCCTTCGAGCAGCGACAGGCTTCCCACGGGAACGACAAGCCGCAGCAAAATGGTTCAATTTTTTGCAGACACTACACGTTTTACCCAAGGCAGGGCACACATTGTATTGATGAGTCGTGAAGTTGCAATTAGGGCACCTTTGCCGGGTACCTCCCCCTGTAGCAGCACCGAACCCCGGGGCGCGTCCCCCTCGAGCAGCGAGCGACCCCGGGGGTCGCGACTGGGGTGTGTTTATGAGATGACTGGGAGTGCTGGCAAAGTTGATCGCCTGTTCAGCCGGCGACGCCGCCGAGGAAACAGCTTCAGCTAAGCGAGTAGCGTGCATAGCATCGGTTAAAGTCAGATCCGGCTTGCGCAGAAGTGCGGCCCTGAGCTTCTCATCGGGGTTCCACGCGTGGAGGCGGCAGCGCCTTCCGAGGTGCCGCAGCGCAATGACATAGTTCTCAGCAGATTCCCCAGGGAGCTGACGCCGCGCGAACAGTTTAAAACGTTCTAAGATGCAATTTTTCGGAATATCACAAATAGCATCAAACTTAGCCACCAGACATACCGGGTCCCGAGCTGATTCGCCATCAGCGTAGACGAAGAAGTCAGAGCGAGTCAGGGCCTCGGGACCAGCCAAGTTGAGAAGCAGAGAGGCTTTGAGATCGGCGGTGGCGGCAGGATGAGCGATCGTGAAATAGTGTTCAAAGTCACGTTTGAATACGTCCCATCGAAGGGCGATGTCTAAATCGAAAACGAGCACATCGGGCTTACGGGCAGAAGAGGCCATGACAAAGAAATAGGAGGGCGGGGGAAACAAAAAACTGGGACAAAATTAAATGATAAACCGATAAACAGGAGGCGCAAGGTAAGTTATTCGACACCATGTAAAGAATCTATAACGAGGCATCGTTACTTTACTATCTTTATTCATACTGGAGCATTACACATTGCACTAGCTGTACGTGGTCTGTCACAGGAACTAGAGAGCGATCTGTGGGTGGGGAGGTTGTAGATATACTTGTGATATGGGGAGTGGTTAGTAGGTATGTCAGTATGTTAAAGGCACATGCATATCTCATCTACAGTCGCCACAAATCCGGGAAGGTCGCCATAAATCCGGCGAGGTCACCACAAATCCGGCAAAGTCGCCACATTTCCGGCGAGGTCGCCATAAATCCGGCAAGGTCGCCATAAATGCGGCAAGGTCGCCATGTTTCCGGCAAGGTCGCCATAAACCCGACAAGGTCGCCACAAATCCGTCAAGGTCGCCATGTTTCCGGCGAGGTCGCCATAAATCTCGCAAGGTCGCCACAAACCCAGCAAGGTCGTCATATTCCCGGCAAGGTCGCCATAATTCCGGCAAGGTCGCCACTAATCCGGCAAGGTCGCCATATTTCCGGCAAGGACGCCATACATCCGGCAAGGTCGCCACAAATCCGGCAAGGTCGCCATATTTCAGGCAAGATCGCCATAAATGCGGCAAGGTCGCCACAAATCCGGCAAGGTCTCCATATTTCCGGCAAGGTCGCCATAATTCCGGCAAGGTCGCCACAAATCCGGCAAGGTCGCCATATATCCGGCAAGGTCGCCATAATTCCGGCAAGGTCACCACAAATCCGGCAAGGTCGCCTTATTTCAGGCATGGTCGCCATAAATACGGCAAGGTGGCCACAAATCAGGGAAGGTCTTCACGTTCCCGGCAATGTCGCCAGAAATCCGGCAAGGTGGCCTCAAATACGGCTAGGTCGCAATATTTACGGCGAGGTCGCCATAAATCCGGCAAGGTGGCCTCAAATCCGGTAAAGTCGCCACATTTCAGACGAAGTCGCCATAAATCCGGCAGGGTCGCCAAAAATCCGGCAAGGTCGCCATAAATCCGGCAAGGTCACCACATTTCCGGCGAGGTCGCAAGAAATCCGGCAAGGTCACCACAAATCCGTCAAATTCGCCACATTTCAGGCGAGGTCGCCATAAATCCGGCAACGTCGCCACAAATCTGGCAAGGTCGCCATATTTCCGGCGAGGTCGCCATAAATCCGGCAACGTCGCCACAAATCCGGCAAGGTCGCCGCAAATCCGGCAAGGTCACCATATTTCTGGCAAGGTCGCCATAAATTCGGCAAGGTCGCCACAAATCCGACAAGGTCGCAATTTTTCCGGCTAGGTCGCAATAAATCCGGCAAGGTCGCCCCAAATCCGGCAAGGTCGTCATATTCCCGGCAAGGTCGCCATAAATCCGGCAAGGTCGCCACTAATTCGGCAAGGTCGCCATGTTTCCGGCAAGGACGCCATACATCCGGCAAGGTCGCCACAAATCCGGCAAGGACGCCATATTTCCGGCAAGATCGCCATATATCCGGCAAGGTCGCCATAAATCCGGAAAGGTCGCCATAAATCAGGCAATGTCGCCACATTTCCGGCGAGGTCACCATAAATCCGGCAAGGTCACCACAAATCCGGCAACGTCGCCACATTTCCGGCGAGGTCGCCATAAATCCGGCAAGGTCGCCACAAATCCGGCAAGGTCCACATATTTCCGGCCAGGTCGCCATAAATCGGGCAACGTCGCCACAAATCCGGCAAGGTCGCCATAAATCCGGCGAGGTCGCCATAAATCCGGCTACGTCGCCGCAAAACCGGCAAGGTCGCCATAAATACGGCGAGGTCGCCGTAAATCCGGCAAAGTGGCCTCAAATCCGGCAAGGTCGCCACATTTTCGTCAAAGTCGCCATATTTCCGGCAAGGTCGTCATAAATCCGGCAAGGTCGTCACAAATGCGGCAAGGTCGCCATATTTCCGGCAAGGTCGTCATAAATCCGGCAGGCTCACCACAAATGCGGCAAGGTCGCCATGTTTCCGGCAAGGTCGCCATAAACCCGACATGGTCGCCACAAATCCGTCAAGGTCTCCATATTTCCGGCAATGTCGCCATAAATCTCCCAAGGTCGCCACAAATCCAGCAAGGTCGTCATATTCCCGGCAAGGTCGCCATAAATCCGGCAAGGTCGCCACTAATCCGGCAAGGTCGCCATGTTACCGGCAAGGACGCCATACATCCAGAAAGGTCGCCACAAATCCGGCAAGGACGCCATATTTCCGGCAAGATCGCCATAAATCCGGCAAGGCCGCCATAAATACGGAAAGGTCGCCATAAATCAGGCAATGTCGCCACATTTCCGGCGAGGTCACCATAAATCCGACAAGGTCACCACAAATCCTGCAACGTCGCCACATGTCCGGCGAGGTCGCCATAAATCCGGCAAGGTCGCCACAAATCCGGCAAGGTCGCCATATTTCCGGCCAGGTCGCCATAAATCGGGCAACGTCGCCACAAATCCGGCAAGGTCGCCATAAATCCGGCGAGGTCGCCATAAATCCGGCAACGTCGCCGCAAATCCGGCAAGGTCGCCATAAATACGGCGAGGTCGCCGTAAATCCGGCAAAGTGGCCTCAAATCCGGCAAGGTCGCCACATTTTCGGCAAGGTCGCCATAAATCCGGAGAGGTCGCCATATTTCAGGAAAGGTCGCCACAAATCCGGAAAGGTCGCCATAAATCCGGCAATGTCGCCACAAAAACGGCAAGGTCGCCATATTTCCGTCATAGTAGCCATAAATCCGGCAAGGTAGTCATATTTCCGGCAAGGTCGCCATAAATCCGGCAAGGTCGCCACAAATCCGGCGAGGTCGCCACAAATCCGGCGAGGTCGCCATATTTCCGGCACGGTCGCCACAAATCCGGCAAGGTCGCCATAAATCCGGCGAGGTCGCCATATTTCCGGTACGGTCGCCACAAATCCGGAAAGGTCGCCATAAATCCGGCAAGTTCGCCACAAAACCTGTAAGGTCGCCATAATTCGGGCAAGGTCGCCATAAATCCGGCATGGTTCCCATAAATCCGGCGAGGTCGCCACATTTCCGGCAAGGTCGTCCTATATCCGGCGAGGCCGCCATAAATCCGGCGAGGACGCCATATTTCCGGCAAGGTCGCCATAAATGCGGCGAGGTCGCCATAAATGCGGCGAGGACGCCATATTTCCGCCAAGGTCGCCACAAGTCTGGCAAGGTCGCCATAAATCCTACGATGTCGCCATGTTTCCGGCAAGGTCGCCACAAATCCGGAAAGGTCGCCATAAATCCGGCAAGGTCGTCAGAAATCCGGCAACGTCGCCATATTTCCGGCAAGATCGCCATATATCCGGCAAGGTCGCCACAAACCCGGCAAGGTCGCCATATTTTCGACAAGGTCGCCATAAATCCGGCAAGGTCGCCACAAATCCGGCAAGGTCGCCATATTTACAGCAAGGTCGCCATAAATCCGGCAAAGTAGGCATAAATCTGGCAAGGTCGCCACAAACCCGACAATGTCGACATATTTCCGACAAGGTCGCCATAAATCCGGGAACGTCGCCACAAATCTGGCAAGGTCGCCAGATTTCCGGCATGGTCGCCAGAAATCCGACAATGTCGCCATATTTCCGGCAAGGTCGTCATAAATCCGGCAAGGTCGCCACAAATCCGGCAAGGTCGGCATAAATCCGGCAAGGTCGCCACAAACCCGACAATGTCGCCATATTTCCGACAAGGTCGCCATAAATCCCGCAAGGTCGCCATAAATCCGGCGAAGTAGCCATATTTCAGGCAAGGTCGCCATAAATCCGGCAAGGTCGCCACAAATCCGGCGAGGTCGCCATATTTCCGGCATGGTCGGCATAAATCCGGCAAGGTCGCCACAAGTCCGGCGAGGACGCCATATTTCCGGCAAGGTCGCCATAAATCCGGCAAGGTCGCCATAAATGCGGCGAGGTCGCCATATTTCCGGCAAGGTCGCCACAAGTTTGGCAAGGTCGCCATAAATCCTACGATGTCGCCATATTTCCGGCAAGGTCGCCACAAATCCGGAAAGGTAGCCATAAATCCGGCAAGGTCGCCATAAATCCGGCATGGTCGTCAGAAATCCGGCAACGTCGCCATATTTCCGGCAAGGTCGCCACAAATCCGGAAAGGTCGCCATAAATTCGGCAAGGTCGTCATAAATCCGGCAAGGTCGTCAGAAATCCGGCAACGTCGCCATATTTCCGGCAAGATCGCCATATATCCGGCAAGGTCGCCACAAACCCGGCAAGGTCGCCATATTTTCGACAAGGTCGCCATAAATCCGGCAAGGTCGCCACAAATCCGGCAAGGTCGCCATATTTACGGCAAGGTCGCCATAAATCCGGCAAAGTAGGCATAAATCTGGCAAGGTCGCCACAAACCCGACAATGTCGCCATATTTCCGACAAGGTCGCCACAAATCCGGCAAGGTCGGCACAAATCCGGCAAGGTCGCCATATTTACGGCAAGGTCGCCATAAATCCGGCATGATCGCCATAAATCCGGCGAGGTCGACATATTTCCGGCAAGCTCGTCATATTTCTGGCAAGGTCGCCATATATCCGGCGAGGTCGCCATATTTCCGGCAAGGTCGCCACAAATCCGGCAAGGTCGTCATAAATCCGGCGAGGTCGCCATATTTCCGGCTTCGCCACAAATCCTGCAAGGTCGCCATAAATCCGGAGAGGTCGCCATATTTCAGGCAATGTCGCCACAAATACGGAAAGGTCGCCATAATTCCGTCATAGTAGCCATAAATCCGGCAAGGTCGCCACAAACCAGGCATGGTCGCCATATTTCCGGCAAGGTCGCCATATTTCCGGCAAGGTCGCCATAAATGCGGCGAGGTCGCCATATTTCCGGCAAGGTCGCCATAAATCCGGCGATGTTGCCATATTTCCGGCAAGGACGCCATAAATCCGGCGAGGTCGCCATATTTCCAGCAAGGTCGCTATATATCCGGCAAGGTCGCCATAAATCCGGCGAGGTCGCCATATTTCCTGGAAAGTCGCCACAAATCCGGCAAGGTCGCCATAAATCCGGCAAGGTCGCCAGAAATCCGGCAAGGTCGCCATATTTCCGGCAAGGTCGCCATACATCCGGCAAGATTGCCACAAATCCGGCAAGGTCGCCATATTTCCGACATGGTCGCCATAAATCCGGCAAGGTCGCCACAAATCTGGCAAGGTCGCCATATTTCCGGCAAGGTCGCCATATATCCGGCAATGTCGCCACAAATCCGCAAGGTCGCCATATTACCGGCAAGGACGCCACAAATCCGGCAAGGTCGCCATAAATCCGGCAAGTTCGCCAGAAGTCCAGCAAGGTCACCATATTTCCGCCAAGGTCGCCATAAATCCGGCGAAGTAGCCATATTTCAGGCAAGGTCGCCATAAATCCGGCAAGGTCGCCACAAATCCGGCGAGGTCGCCATATTTCCGGCATGGTCGGCATAAATCCGGGAAGGTCGCCACAAATCCGGCGAGGACGCCATATTTCCGGCAGGTCGCCATAAATCCGGCAAGGTCGCCATAAATGCGGCGATGTCGCCATATTTCCGGCAAGGTCGCCACAAGTCTGGCAATGTCGCCATAAATTCTACGATGTCGCCATATTTCCGGCAAGGTCGCCACAAATCCGGAAAGGTAGCCATAAATCCGGCAAGGTCGCCATAAATCCGGCAAGGTCGTCAGAAATCCGGCAACGTCGCCATATTTCCGGCAAGATCGCCATATATCCGGCAAGGCCGCCACAAACCCGGCAAGGTCGCCATATTTTCGACAATGTCGCCATAAATCCGGCAAGGTCGCCACAAATCCGGCAAGGTCGCCATATTTCCGGCTAAGGTCACCATAAATCCGGCAAGGTCGGCACAAATCCGGCAAGGTCGCATTATTTACGGCAAGGTCGCCATAAATCCGGCATGATCGCCATAAATCCGGCGAGGTCGACATATTTCCGGCAAGCTCGTCATATTTCTGGCAAGGTCGCCATATATCCGGCGAGGTCGCCATACTTCCGGCAAGGTCGCCACAAATCCGGCAAGGTCGTCATAAATCCGGCGAGGCCGCCATATTTCCGGCTTCGCCACAAATCCTGCAAGGTCGCCATAAATCCGAGGAGGTCGCCATATTTCAGGCAATGTCGCCACAAATACGGAAAGGTCGCCATAATTCCGTCATAGTAGCCATAAATCCGGCAAGGTCGCCACAAACCAGGCATGGCCATATTTCCGGCAAGGTCGCCATATTTCCGGCAAGGTCGCCATAAATGCGGCGAGGTCGCCATATTTCCGGCAAGGTCGCCATAAATCCGGCGATGTTGCCATATTTCCGGCAAGGACGCCATAAATCCGGCGAGGTCGCCATATTTCCAGCAAGGTCGCTATATATCCGGCAAGGTCGCCATAAATCCGGCGAGGTCGCCATATTTCCTGGAAAGTCGCCACAAATCCGGCAAGGTCGCCATAAATCCGGCAAGGTCGCCAGAAATCCGGCAAGGTCGCCATATTTCCGGCAAGGTCGCCATACACCCGGCAAGATCGCCACAAATCCGGCAAGGTCGCCATATTTCCGACATGGTCGCCATAAATCCGGCAAGGTCGCCACAAATCTGGCAAGGGCGCCATATTTCCGGCAAGGTCGCCATAACTCCGGCGAGGTCGCCATATTTCCGGCAAGGTCGCCATAACTCCGGCGAGGTCTCCATATTTCCGGCAAGGTCGCCATATTTCCGGCAAGTTCGCCACAAATCCGGCAAGGTCGCCATAAATCCGGCAAGGTCGCCATATTTCCGGCAACGTCGCCGTAAATCCGGCAAGGTCGCAACAAATCCGGCGAGGACGCCATATTTCCGGCAAGGTCGCCATAAATCAGGCAAAGTCGCCTCAAATCCGGCAAGGTCGCCATTTTTCCAGCAATGTTGCCATAAATCCCGCAAGGTCGCCACAAATCCGGCAAGGTCGACATATTTCCAGCAAGGTCCCCATTAATCCGGCAAGGTCGCCACAAATCCGGCAAGGTCGCCATATTTCCGGCGAGGTCGTCATAAATCCCGTAAGGTCGCCACAAATCCGGCAAGGTCGACGTTTTTCCAGCAAGGTCTCCATAAATCCGGCATGGTCGCCACAAATCCGGCAAGGTCGCCATATTTCCGGCGAGGTCGTCATAAATCCGGCAAGGTCGCCACAAATCCGGCAAAGTCGCCATATTTCCGGCAAGGTCGCCAGAAATCCGGCAAGGTCGCCACAAATCCGGCGAGGTAGCCATATTTCCGGCAAGGTCGCCATAAATCCGGCAAGGTCGCCACAAATCCGGCGAGGTCGCCATATTTCCGGCAAGGTCGCCATCAGTCCGGCAAAGTCGCCTCAAATAGGCTGGGTCGCCATATTTCTGGCAAGGTCGGCATAAATCCGGCAAGGTCGCCACA
This sequence comes from Malacoraja senta, assembly GCA_038087875.1. Taxonomy (NCBI): domain Eukaryota; kingdom Metazoa; phylum Chordata; class Chondrichthyes; order Rajiformes; family Rajidae; genus Malacoraja; species Malacoraja senta. The sequence goes on along the minus strand of JAXLNO010000767.1, from coordinate 37,123 downwards.
AATCAAAATCGCCCTATTTCCGGCAAGGTCGCCATAAATCCGACAAGGTCGCCACAAATCCGGCGAGGTCGCCATATTTCCGGCAAGGTTGCCACAAATCGGGCAAGGTCGCCATAAATCCGGCGAGGTCGCCATGTTTCCGGCACGGTCGCCACAAATCCGGCAAGATCGCCATAAATCCGGCGAGGTCGCCATATTTCCGGCAAGGTCGCCACAAATCCGGAAAGGTCGCCATAAATCCGGCAAGTTCGCCACAAAACCGGCAAGGTCGCCATAATTCGGGCAAGGTCGCCATAAATCCGGCATGATCGCCATAAATATGGCGAGGTCGCCACATTTCAGGCAAGGTCGTCCTAAATCCGGCGAGGCCGCCATAAATCCGGCGAGATCGCCATATTTCCGGCAAGGTCGCCATAAGTCCGGCAAGGTCGCCTCAAATACGGCTAGGTCGCAATATTTCTGGCAAGGTCGGCATAAATCAGGCAAGGTCGCCACAAATCAAGGTCGCCATATTTCCGGCAAGGTCGCCATAAATCCGACAAGGTCGCCACAAATCCGGCGAAGTCGCCATATTTCCGCCAAGGTTGCCACAAATCCGGCAAGGTCGCCATAAATCCGAGGAGGTCGCCATATTTCCGGCACGGTCGCCACAAATCCGGCAAGATCGCCATAAATCCGGCGAGATCGCCATATTTCCGGCAAGGTCGCCACAAATCCGGAAAGGTCGCCATAAATCCGGCAAGTTCGCCACAAAACCGGCAAGGTCGCCATAATTCAGGCAAGGTCGCCATAAATCCGGCATGGTCGCCATAAATCCGGCGAGGTCGCCACATTTCCGGCTAGGTCGTCCTAAATCCGGCGAGGCCGCCATAAATCCGGCGAGATCGCCATATTTCCGGCAAGGTCGCCATAAGTCCGGCAAGGTCGCCTCAAATACGGCTAGGTCGCCATATTTCTGGCAAGGTCGGCATAAATCCGGCAAGGTAGCCACAAATCAAGGTCGCCATATTTCGGGCACGGTCGCCATAAATCCGACAAGGTCGCCACAGATCCGGCGAGGTCGCCATATTTCCGGCAAGGTTGCCACAAATCCGGCAAGGTCGCCATAAATCGGGCGAGGTCGCCATATTTCCGGCACGGTCGTCACAAATCCGGTAAGATCGCCATAAATCCGGCGAGGTCGCCATATTTCCGGCAAGATCGCCACAAATCCGGAAATGTCGCCATAAATCCGGCCAGTTCGCCACAAAACCGGCAAGGTCGCCATAATTCGGGCAAGGTCGCCATAAATCCGGCATGGTCGCCATAAATCCGGCGAGGTCGCCACATTTCCGGGAAGGTCGTCCTAAATCCGGCGAGGCCGCCATAAATCCGGCGAGATCGCCATATTTCCGGCAAGGTCGCAATAAATCCGGCGAGGTCGCCATAAATCCGGCGAGGTCGCCATATTTCCGGCAAGGTCGGCATATATCCGGCAAGGTCGCCATAAATCCGGCGAGGTCGCCATAAATCCGGCAAGGTCGCCACAAATCCGGCGAGGTCGCCATATTTCCGGCAAGGTCGGCATTTTTCCGGCAAGGTCGCCATAAATCCGGCGAGGTCGCCATATTTCCGGCAAGGTCGACACAAATTCGGCAAGGTCGCCATAAATCCGCAAGGTCGCCATATTTCCGGCAAGGTCGCCACAAATCCAGCATGGGCGCCATAAAGCCCGCGAGGTCGCCATATTTCCGGCATGGTCGCCACAAATCCGGCAAGGTCGCCATAAATCCGGCAAGGTCGCCACAAATCCGGCAAGTTCGCCACAAAACCGGCAAGGTCGCCATATTTCCGGCATGGTCGCCACAAATCCGGCAAGGTCGCCATAAATACGGCAAGGTCGCCACAAATCCGGCAAGGTCGCCATATTTACGGCAAGGTCGCCATAAATCCGGCAATGTCGCCACAAATCCGGCATGGTCGCCATATTTCCGGGAAGGTCGCCAAATTTCCATCAAGGTCGCCATATTTCCGGCAAGGTCGCCATTAATCCGGGAACGTCGCCACAAATCAGGCAAGGTCGTCATATTTCCGGCAAGGTCGCCACAAATCCGACAATGTCGCCATATTTCCGGCAAGGTCGTCACAAATCCGGCAAGGTCCCCACAAGTCCGAAAATGTCGGCATAAATCCGGCAAGGTCGCCACAAATCCGACAATGTCTACATATTTCCGGCAAGGTCGCCATAAATCCGACAAGGTCGCCATATTTCCGGCAAGGTCGTCATAAATCCGGCAAGGTCGCCACAAATCGGGCAAGGTCGCCATATTTCCGGCACGGTAGCCAGAAATTAAGTGGTTTTGAGCGTTTCTGGTTTTAATCGGTTTAGAGGGTTTTAGAGGGGTTTACATGGGTTTACATGGCTTTATAGGGGTTTACAAGGGGTTACAGGCTTTTACAGGTGTTTACAGGTGTTTAGTGAGGATTGGAGGGGGTTACAAGGGTTTAGAGGAGAGGGTTTTAGATGTGTACTTGGGGTTTACATGGGTTTAGATGGGCTTAGAGGGTGTTTATATGGGTTTAGAGGGGATTACAGCGATTTACTGGTGTTTAGTGGGGTATACAGGGTGTTTACATGTGTTTACAGGGGGGTTAGATGGATTTAGAGGGGTTTATAGGTGTTTACGGGCGTTTTGAGTGGATTACATGCGTGTAGGTGGGTTTGGAGTGGGTTACAGGCGTTTAATAATAATAGTAATAATAGATTTTATTTATATAGCGCTTTTCAGGACTCAAAGTCGCTTTACAATTGAGAGTCAGGAATAAACAAAACAAAATAGAGCAGTAAGACAGAGGGGAGGGGAACATGGGACTAAGGGTATGCAGAGGTGAAGAGGTGGGTCTTGAGGCGGGACTGGAAGATGGTGAGGGACTCAGAATTTCGGACCGGTTGTGGGAGTGAATTCCAGTGCCTGGGAGCTGCTCTGGAGAAGGCTCTGCCTCCAAATGTGCAGAGGTTTGATTCTGGAGTGGAGAGGAGACCAGCTGATGTGGATCTGAGGGACCGTGAGGGTTGGTAGTGGGAGAGGAGGTCAATGAGATAAGGGGTGGCCAGGTTGTTGAGGGCTTTGTCGGTGAGGACCAGGATTTTGTAGGTGATCCGGTGGGAAGTGGGAAGCCAGTGAAGTTCTTTGAGAACTGGGGTGATGTGGTGCCAGGATTTGGTGTGGGTAATGGGTGGTTCGAGCGGCTGCATTTTGGACCAGTCGGTTGATGCTGCTGGAATTGATTCCGAAAAGAAGAGAGTTACAGTAGTCCAGTCGGGAGGAGATGAAGGCATGGATGGGTCTTTCAGCAGCGGGGGGTGTGAGAGAGGATCTGATTTCTGCAATGTTGCGGAGGTGAAAAAATGATGTTTTGACAACATGGCGGATGTGAGGCTCAAGGAGAGGGTTGAGTCAAGGATCACGCCACGGTTGCGTGCCTGAGGAGATGGGGAGACAGTGGTGCAGTCGATAGTGAGAGTGTGGATAGAGGTGTTTAGAGGGGTTTACACGGGTTTAGAGGGGTTTCGATGAGTTTACCGGGGTTTGAGGGGTTTACAGGGGTTTACATGTGTTTAGAGAGGTTTAGAGGTTTACAGTGGTTTAGCGGGGTTTAGAATGGTTTACAGGGGTTTCAGGGGTTTACAGGTGTTTAGAGGGGTTTAGAAGGGTTTAGAGGGGTGACGAGTGGAGTGGTTTAGAGGGGTTTATATGTATTTATAGGGGGTTACAGGGTTTACAGAGGTTTAGAGGGGTGTAGTGTGGTTTAGAGGGGTATTGAGGGGTTTTAGACGAGTGTATAGGGGTTTAGAGTAATCTGGAGGGGTTTAGATGGGGTTTAGAAGGGTTTAGAGGGTAGATGTGTTTATAGGCGTTTAGAGGGGTGTAGTGTGGTTTAGAGGGGTATTGAGGGGTTTACAGGGCTTTAGATGTGTTTAGGGTAGTTTACTGGGGTTTAGAGGGGTTTCGACTGGTGAACAGGGGGTTATAGAGGGTTAGATGGGTTTAAAGGTGTTTAGAGGGGCTTACAGGTGTCTAGAGGGGTTTAGATGCGTTTACAGTGGTTTACATGGGTTCAGAGGGCGTTACAGGCGTTTAGAGGGGATTAGAACGGTTTAGATGGTTTTACAGGGGTTTACATGGGGTTTGCAGGGTTTAGAGGGGTTTAGGGTGGGTGATAGGGGGCTTAAATGGGTTTAGAGGGGGTTTAGAGGGTATTTCCATGGGTTTAAAGGGGTTTAGAGGGGTTTAGCGGGGTTTCCATGGGTTTCAAGGTGTTTGGGGGGTTTACGGGGGGTTAGAGGCGTTCACAGGGGTTTAGAGGTGGTTTTACGTGTTTAGAGGGGCTTACAGGGTTTACAGGGGTTTAGAGCTGTTTAGATTGGTTTAGAGGAGTTTAAAGGGGTTTAGAGAGGTTTAGAGAGGATTACAGGGGTTTACATATGTTTAGAGGGGTTTGGAGCGGTGTTTAGTGGTTTAGAATGGTTTACAGGGGTTTAGAAGGGTTTAGAGGGTTTTATAGGTGTTTAAGGAGGTTTAGGGGATTTAGAGGGATTTAGAGGGGTTTAGAGGGGTTTACAGGGGTTTACAAGGCTTAACAGGTGTTTAGTGAGGTTTAGATGAGTTTACAGGAGTATAGAGAGGTTTAGAGGGTTTTAGAGGTCGAGTTTCATTGCCATATACTCAAGCAGAGAAACATAGAAAATAGGTGTAGCAATAGTCCTTCGAGCCAGCACTGCCATTCAATATGTTCATGGCTGTTCATCTAAAATCTGTACCTCTCTCCTGTTTTTTCCCATATCCCTGATTTCGCTAGCTCCAAGAGCTAAATGTAACTCGCTCTTGAAAACATCCAGTGGATTGGCCTCCACTGCCTTCTGTGGCAGAGAATTCCACAGATTCACAATTCTCTGCGTGAAGAAAGTTTGTTCTCATATCAGTCCTAACTCGCCTACCCTTTATTCTTAAACTGTGACCCCTGGCTCTGAACTGCCCCAACATGGGGAACATTTTTCCTGCAGTTAGTGCAAGTGAAAATCTAGCAGGCAAGCAGAATGCTTTCTCCAACCACCCCCATTTGAAGGCCACTATCTTCCACCGTTTCTACCCAATGACAAGATGGCGGCGCCTCGCGGCAGCGGCCTCTACAGTCCGTCTGTCTTTTTTTCTTTTTGTCCTGTTAGGTGGATGTCTTCGTTTTAGTTATTATACTATTTTTAGCTGTGTATATGTGGGGGGGGGGCGGGGGAAACATTTTAATCTCTACCCTGTACGGGAACCCGAATTTTTCCTTGTCGAGTCTCCGTTGTCGTTGGGCCTAACATCGTGGAGCCGGCGGCCTCCAATCGGAATCGACCTGGAGCCTGCGGACTTACCATCGCGGAGCTGGCCGACTTCAGTGCGGAGCGCTGTTGTGGCGCGCGGCTGCGACCCGACTTCGGAGCGTGGAGGCTTCGGCTGCAGGCCCTGTGGTCGGTGACATCGGGAGCTCGCGGGTCCCTGGTGGGAGATCGCTTTTCGGAGCTCCCGCAACGGAAAACTTCGCCCGCCGAATCGAGAGGTTTAAATCGACCCGGAGCGGAGCCTTACATCGCCCGGCGCAGCTTATACGGACGCGGGACTTACCATCGCCCGCCGGGGGCTCAAACGTCAAGAGCCTCGATCAGCTCGATGCAGCAGTATAACTGCATGACTGCGGGAGAAGAATAAGATCAGAGAACAGGGAAGAGATAAGTCGTTTGCCTTCCATCACAGCGAGGAGGTGTTTGGGGATTCACTGCGATGGATGTTTGTGTGGAATTATGTTCATTGTGTGTTTTTTTGTTGTTATGACTGCAGAAAACGTAATTTCGTTTGAGCCTATGTCTAAATGAGAATAAGCGGCATTCCGATTACTTTCAGAAGCCATTGGTTGTCCTCCAGGATGCACCAAGCCGCAGCCTGATCTATGCCGGTCACCTGGGCACAGAAACTCTCACGGCAGCGGCGCAACACTTCCGACGCCTCCGACGCCCCGGGAATCTTGCACTGAGGCAGCTCCATGGCTGAAGCTGCAGCGAGTGACTCGCCAGCCCGGCAAACACTCGCCAGCCCGGCAAACACTCGGGAGCCCTGGCTTCCCTTCCGCATCCGTCCCCGCCGCAGCTTCTACTTTCATCCCTCCCTCAGTCCCGGCTATCCAACACCCGCGGCCCATGCAGTGGATATAAGTTTTGAAATTTTCGTTGATCACAGAATTTCTTACGATAGAGCGTGACAAATTTGTGATCAGCGTGAGAATTTGGCCAAATTCGTGATTCTCACGCTCAATGCGTGAGAGTTGGCAGCCCTGCATCAACTATTCCTTCACTCTATGGATGCTGCCTCACCCGCTGAGTTTCTCCAGCATTTTTGTCTGCCTTCTTGTACAGGTCACCTCGGCTCCAACAAGGATCTCAGCGGTCCCGCAATCTGAATGGCTGCCCCTTCCACCAACTCCGCAACCAGGCCTTCACCTGTCCTCCCTTATTGTTCTTGCCCTCAGCAGCATGTTGCACCAGGAGCAATCTGGAGATTACTACCCCCCCCCCCCCCACCCTCGTGGTCCTGTTCTTAAACCATTTGCCTTGTTCCCCGTATACATCCTGTTTCTGTGGGTGCTCACCCTACCTACTGTAGATCTTTTGTGTCAGAGCAGACATGGTGGCACCCCGTCCCGATTGAGAATGATCTGCAAGCCTAGTATTTTCTCACATGTCAGTCCCGCCATCCCAGGGATCAATCTCGTGAACCTACGCTGCACTGCCTCGATCACAAGGATGTACTTCCTCAAATTAGGAGACCAAATCTGTACACAATACTCCAGATGTGGTCTTACCCGAGCCCTATACAAATGCATAAGTACAAGGACACCCAGATCTCGATGTACCTCCCCCTTGCCTAACCTAACCCCATTGAGATAATAATCTGCCCCCTTGTTTTTGCCGCCAAAGTAGATAACCTCACAATTATCTATATAATACTGCATCTGCTACGCATCTGCCCACTCACTTAACCTGTCCAGATCACCCTGCAACCTCTTAACATCCTCTTCGCAGTTCACACTGCCACTCAGCTTTGTGTCATCCGCAAACATGCTAGTGTTGCTCATAATTCCCCAACACCGAGCCTTGCGGCACTCCACTCGCCACTGCCTGCCATTCAGAAAAGGACCCGTTCACTCCCACTCTTTGCTTCCTGTCTGCCAACCAATTTTCTATCCATGTCAACAACGTACCCACAATACCGTGTGCTCGAAATTTAGTCACCAGTCTCCAATGCGGGACCTTAGCACTACATCCACTGGCACCCTTTCATCCATTTTACTTGTCACATCCTTAAAAAAAACCCAGAAGATTAATCCATTTACTGCTATCCAAATGCCCCATTATTACCTCTTTACTAATTGACTCCAGCATCCTTCCCACCACCGAAATCAGGCTAACTGGTCTGTAATTCCCCGTTTTATCTCTCGCTACTTTCTTGAAAAGTGGGATAACGTTAGCTATCCTCCAATCCACAGGAAATGATCCTGAATCGATCGAACACTGGAAAATAATTACCAATGCGTCCACTATTTCTCGAGCCACCACCCTGAGGACCCTGGGATGCAGACCATCAGGCCCAGGGGATTTATCAACCTTCAGACCCATTAGCCTACCCAATACTATTTCTCGCCTAATGAAAATTTATTTCAGTTCCTCTACCCCCTTAGATCCTCTGTCCTCCAGTACATCTGGGAGATTGTTTGTGTCTTTCTGAGCGAAGACAGATCCGAAGTACCTGTTCAACTCATATGCCATTTCCTTGTTACCCATAATAATTTTACCCGTGTCTGCCTTCAAGGGACCCACATTTGACTTTGCTACTCTTTTACCCTTAACATATCTAAAGAAGCTTTTACTGTCCTTCTTTATAGTCCTGGCCAACTTCCCTTCGTAGTTCATCTTTTCAGCCGTATAGCTCGATTTGTTTCCTTCTGTTGTCCTATGAAAGTTTCCCAATCCTCTGGCTTCCGGGTACTCTTTGCTAGTTATACATCTTTTCATTTAGTTTTATTCTATCCCTAACTTATCTTGTCAGCCACCGTTGCCTCCTAATCCCCTCTAAATCCCTCTGACCCCTCTAAACCCCTCTAAACCCCTGTAAACCCCTCTAAACCCTCTTTACCACTCTAAACACCTAAACTCCTCTGAAGATATCAACACCCCTCTAACCCCTCTATACCCCTCTAGACACTTCTAAACCCCTCCAAGCCTCTAAAGCCCTCTAAACCACTCTAAAGACCTCTGAACACCTCTAAAGCCCTCTAAACCGATTGAAACCCCTCGAAATCACTCTAACCCCCCTTAACCACGCTATGCCTCTCTATGCCCCACTAACCCCTCGAAACCCTCGAAACCTCGCTAAACCCTCTAAACTACTCTAAACACTGTGCAGTGGGGGCGCTGCAAGCCGGCAGCCCTGACAGCAGCGTGTTAGTTCTTTCTAATTTTCTTGTTTTCTCCGTATGTCCTAATGTATGTTTTTAATGTTTCTTTGTGTATTGTGTGGGGGTGGTTTGCGGGGGTGAGTGGTGGGGGGGCTAAGGGGAAAACCGTTTTGGTCGCCTCCTCCACGGGGAGGCGACTTTGTCTATGTCGCCTCCCCCGTGGGCTAACATCGAGACGCGCCCGGGCGAGCATTCTTTCGTCGCGGAGCGGGCGATGTCTCGCCGGGGATCGCCGGAGGGGAGCTCTTCTTTCGCTGGCCCGCGGCAACCAGGTCTGCGGAGCAGCCTGGGATCCCTTGTTGGGGACCCGGGAGGGAAGAGCTCCGACCGCCGGCCCGCGGCCAACTTCTACAGCGGGCGTGGCGTGGAGTTACCATCAGGAGCGGGTCCCTCGCCGGGGACCCCTGGAGAGTAGCTCCGACTGTCAGCCCGCGGTCTATATCATCCAGAAGCCGCGAACTGCGGTGCTTCAGGCTTGCGCGGCGTCCGGGGCCTGTGATCCCTCGTTGGCTACCATGGAGGAGAAGAGCTCCGACCGCCGGCCCGCGGCCTACTTCTACCGCTGGCGTGGGGTGGACTTACCATCAGGAGCGGGGTCCCTCGCGGGTTTCCATGGAGAGTAGCTCCGACTGCCGGCCCTGCAGTCTGCGGTGCTTCTGGCTGCGGCGCGGCGGGGTCGCCACATTTCCGGCAAGGTCGTCCTAAATCCGGCGAGGCCGCCATAAATCCGGCGAGATCGCCATATTTCAGCCGAGGTCGCCATAAATCCGGCGAGTTCGCCATATTTCCGGCAATGTCGGCATATATCGGCAAGGTCGCCATAAATCCGGCGAGGTCGCCATAAATCCGGCAAGGTCGCCACAAATACGGCTGGGTCGCCATATATCCGGCAAAGTCGGCATAAATCCGGCAAGGTCCCCACAAATCAAGGTCGCCATATTTCCGACAAGGTCGCCATAAATCCGACAAGGTCGCCATAAATCCGGCGAGGTCGCCATATTTCCGGCACGGTCGCCACAAATCCGGCAAGATCGCCATAAATCCGGCAAGTTCGCCACTAAACCGCAAGGTCACCATAATTCGGGCAAGGTCGCCATAAATCCGGTATGGTCGCCATAAATCCGGCGAGGTCGCCACATTTCCGTCAAGGTCGTCCTAAATCCGGGGAGGCCGCCATAAATCCGGCCAGATCGCCATATTTCCGGCAAGGTCGCCACAAATCCGGCATGGGCGCCATAAAGCCCGCGAGGTCGCCATATTTCCGGCATGGTCGCCACAAATCCGGCAAGGTCGTCATAAATCCGGCAAGGTCGCCACAAATCCGGCAAGGTCGCCATAATTCCGGCAAGGTCGCCATAAATCCGGCAAGGTCGCCACCAATCCGGCAAGGTCTCCATATTTGCGGCAAGGTCGCCATAAATTCGGCAAGGTCGCAACAAATCCGGCATGGTCGCCATATTTCCGGCAAGGTCGCCATATTTACGGCAAGGTGGCCATAAATCCGGCAATGTCGCCACAAATCCGGCATGGTCGCCATATTTCCGGCAAGGTCGCCAAATTTCCATCAAGGTCGCCACAAATCCGTCAAGGTCGCCATATTTCCGGAAAGGTCGCCATAAATCCGCAAGGTCGCCACAAATCCGGCAAGGTCGCCATATTTCCGGAAAGGTCGCCAAAAATCCGGCCTGGTCGCCACATATCCGGCAAGGTCGCCATATTTCCGGCAAGGTCGCCATTAATCCGGGAACGTCGCCACAAATCAGGCAAGGTCGCCATATTTCCGGCAAGGTCGCCACAAATCCGACAATGTCGCCATATTTCCGGCAAGGTCGTCATAAATCCGGCAAGGTCGCCACAAGTCCGAAAAGGTCGGCATAAATCCGGCAGTCGCCACAAATCCGACAATGTCTACATATTTCCGGCAAGGTCGCCAGATATCCGGCAAGGTCGCCATATTTCCGGCAAGGTCGTCATAAATCCGACAAGGTCGCCACAAATCGGGCAAGGTCGCCATATTTCCGGCAAGGTAGCCAGAAATTAAGTGGTTTTGAGCGTTTCAGGTATTAATCGGTTTAGATGGTTTTAGAGGGGTTTACATGGGTTTACGGGGCTTTATATGGGTTTACAAGGGGTTACAGGCTTTTACAGGTGTTTAGAGGTGTTTAGAGAGGATTGGAGGGGGTTACAGGGGTTTAGAGGAGAGGGTTTTAGAAGTGTACTTGGGGTTTACATGTGTTTAGATGGGCTTAGAGGGGGGTTTATATGGGTTTAGAGGGGATTACAGCGATTTACTGGTGTTTAGTGGGGTATACAGGGTGTTTACATGTATTTACAGGGGGGTTAGAGGGATTTAGAGGGGTTTATAGGTGTTTACGTGCGTTTTAAGTGGATTACATGCGTGTAGGTGGGTTTGGAGTGGGTTACAGGCGTTTAATAATAATAGTAATAATAGATTTTATTTATATAGCGCTTTTCAGGACTCAAAGTCGCTTTACAATTGAGAGTCAGGAATAAACAAAACAAAATAGTGCAGTAAGACAGAGGGGAGAGGAACATGGGACTAAGGGTGTGCAGAGGTGAAGAGATGGGTCTTGAGGCGGGTCTGGAAGATGGTGAGGGACTCAGAATTTCGGACCGGTTGTGGGAGGGAATTCCAGTGCCTGGGAGCTGCCCTGGAGAAGGCTCTGCCTCCAAAAGTGCAGAGGTTTGATTTCGGAGTGGAGAGGAGACCAGCTGATGTGGATCTGAGGGACCGTGAGGGTTGGTAGGGGGAGAGGAGGTCAATGAGATAAGGGGGGGCCAGGTTGTTTAGGGCTTTGTAGGTGAGGACCAGGATTTTGTAGGTGATCCGGTGGGAAGTGGGAAGCCAGTGAAGTTCTTTGAGAACTGGGGTGATGTGGTGCCAGGATTTGGTGTGGGTAATGAATCGAGCGGCTGCATTTTGGACCAGTCGGTTGATGCTGCTGGAATTAATTCCGAAAAGAAGAGAGTTACAGTAGTCCAGTCGGGAGGAGATGAAGGCATGGATGAGTCTTTCAGCAGCGGGGGGTGTGAGAGAGGATCTGATTTCTGCAATGTTGCGGAGTTGAACAAATTATGTTTTGACAACATGGCGGATGTGAGGCTCAAGGGAGAGGGTTGAGTCAAGGATCACGCCAAGGTTGCGTGCCTGAGGAGATGGGGAGACAGTGGTGCCGTCGATAGTGAGAGTGTGGATAGAGGTGTTTAGAGGGGTTTACACGGGTTTAGAGGGGTTTCGGTGTGTTTACCGGGGGTTTGAGGGGTTTACAGGGGTTTACATGTGTTTAGAGAGGTTTAGAGAGGTTTACAGTGGTTTAGCGGGGTTTAGAATGGTTTACAGGGGTTTCATGGGTTTACAGGTGTTTAGAGGGGTTTAGAAGGGTTTAGAGGGGTTAAGAATGGAGTGGTTTATAGGGGTTTATAGGTATTTATAGGGGGTTACAGGGGTTTACAGAGGTTTAGAGGGGTGTGCAGGTGTTTAGAGGGTTTTAGACGAGTGTATAGGGGGCTTAGAGTAATCTGGAGGGGTTTAGATGGGTTTAGAAGGGTTTAGAGCGTAGATGTGTTTATAGGCGTTTAGAGGGGTGTAGAGTGGTTTAGAGGGGGTATTGAGGGGTTTACAGGGCTTTAGATGTGTTTAGGGTAGTTTACTGGGGTTTAGAGGGGTTTCGACCGGTGAACAGTGGGTTATAGGGGGGTTAGATGGGTTTAGAGGTGTTTAGAGGGGTTTACAGGTGTCTAGAGGGGTTTGGATGCGTTTACAGTGGTTTACATGGGTTCAGAGGGCGTTACAGGCGTTTAGAGGGGATTAGAACGGTTTAGAGGGGTTTACAGGGGTTTACATGGGGTTTGCAGGGTTTAGAGGGGTTTAGGGTGGGTTAGAGGGGCTTAGATGGGTTTAGAGGGGTTTAGAGGGTGTTTACATGGGCTTAGAGGGGTTTTGAGGGGTTTAGCGGGGTTTTCATAGGTTTCAAGGTGTTTAGGGGGGTTTACAGGGGGTTAGAGGCGTTCACAGGGGTTTAGAGGTGGTTATACGTGTTTAGAGGGGCTTACAGGGTTTACAGGGGTTTAGAGATGTTTAGATGGGTTTAGAGGAGTTTAAAGGGGTTTAGAGGTTTAGAGAGGATTACAGGGGTTTCCATATGTTTAGAGGGGTTTGGAGCGGTGTTTAGTGGTTTAGAATGGTTTACAGGGGTTTAGAAGGGTTTAGAGGGTTCTATAGGGGTTTAAGGGGGTTTAGGGGATTTAGAGCGATTTAGAGGGGTTTACAGGGGTTTACAGGGATTTACAAGGCTTAGGTGTTTAGTGAGGTTTAGATGAGTTTACAGGAGCATAGAGAGGTTTAGAGGATTTTAGAGGTCGAGTTTTATTGCCATATACTCAAGCAGAAAAACATAGAAAATAGGTGTAGCAATAGTCCTTCGAGCCAGCACTGCCATTCAATATGTTCATGGCTGTTCATCTAAAATCTGTACCTCTCTCCTGTGTTTTCCCATATCCCTTGATTTCGCTAGCTCCAAGAGCTAAATGTAACTCGCTCTTGAAAACATCCAGTGGATTGGCCTCCACTGCCTTCTGTGGCAGAGAATTCCACAGATTCACAATTCTCTGCGTGAAGAAAGTTTGTTCTCATATCAGTACTAACTGGCCTACCCTTTATTCTTAAACTGTGACCCCTGGCTCTGAACTGCCCCAACATGGGGAACATTTTTCCTGCAGTTAGTGCAAGTGAAAATCTAGCAGGCAAGCAGAATGCTTTCTCCAACCACCCCCATTTGAAGGCCACCATCTTCCACCGTTTCTACCCAATGACAAGATGGCGGCGCCTCGCGGCAGCGGCCTCTACAGTCCGTCTGTCTTTTTTTTCTTTTTGTCCTGTTAGGTGGATGTCTTGGTTTTAGTTATTATACTATTTTTAGCTCTGTATATGTGGGGGGGGGGGCGGGGGAAACATTTTAATCTCTTCCCTATACGGGAACCCGAATTTTTGCTTGTCGAGCCTCCGTTGTCGTTGGGCCTAACATCGTGGAGCCGGCGGCCTCCAATCGGAATCGACCTGGAGCCTGCGGACTTACCATCGCGGAGCTGACCGACTTCAGTGCGGAGCGCTGTTGTGGCGCGCGGCTGCGAACCGACTTCGGAGCGTGGAGGCTTCGGCTGCAGGCCCTGTAGTCGGTGACATTGGGAGGTCGCGGGTCCCTGGTGGGAGATCGCTTTTCGGAGCTCCCGCAACGGAAAACTTCGCCCGCCGAATCGAGAGGTTTAAATCGACCCGGAGCGGAGCCTTACATCGCCCGGCGCAGCTTATACGGACGCGGGACTTACCATCGCCCGCCGGGGGCTCAAACATCAAGAGCCTCGATCAGCTCGATGCAGCAGTATAACTGCATGACTGCGGGAGAAGAATAAGATCAGAGAACAGGGAAGAGATAAGACGTTTGCCTTCCATCATAGCGAGGAGGTGTTTGGGGATTCACTGCGATGGATGTTTGTGTGCAATTTTGTTCATTGTGTGTTTTTTTGTTGTTATGACTGCAGAAAACGTAATTTCGTTTGAACCTATGTCTAAATGAGAATAAGCGGCATTCCGATTACTTTCAGAAGCCATTGGTTGTCCTCCAGGATGCACCAAGCCGCAGCATGATCTATGCCGGTCACCTGGGCACAGAAACTCTCACCGCAGCGGCGCAACACTTCCGACGCCTCCGACGGCCCGGGAATTTTGCACTGAGGCAGCTCCATGGCTGAAGCTGCAGCGAGTGACTCGCCAGCCCGGCAACCACTCGCCAGCCCGGCAAACACTCGGGAGCCCAGGAAGTGCCCTGTGAGAAAAGTGTGAGTCTTTGGCTCGAGAGTCTTCGGCGAGGTGAGGACACCACGCAATACGCTTGAGAGGTAGAGACAAAAGAAGGACATGTCAGGCAAGCTGATTCAGTGCGATGCTTGCAGTATGTGGGAGGTCAAGGACACCGCTGGTGCCTCTGGCTGCTACAAATGCGAGAAGTGCATCCAGGTAGAGCTCCTGAAGGGCCGTGTTGGGGAACTGGAGAAGCGGATGCACCTCCGGTTCGTCCGAGAAACGGAGTCGTTCCTCGACAAGTCCTACAGTACGATTGTTACACCTAAGGTACTGGAAGAGAGAAGGTGGGAGACGGTGAGAAAGGGAGGGAAGCATGGAATGCCAACGTCCCCGGGTGTTGTACCTCTTGTGAACAGGTTCACCCACTTAGAAGCTGTTGGGACAGAAGACGTGTTTACACTGAGCGGCGGACTGGCTTGCGATGCGAATAGGGCTGTTGAGCCAAAACCAAAAAGGCCTAAGGCAGGCAACGCCATTGTAGTGGGAGACTCCATTGTAAGAGGTACGGACAGGGGTTTCTGTGGCAACAGACGGGATGCGAGGATGGTGTGCTGCCTTCCTGGTGCCAGTATCCAGGATGTCACGGACAGAGTGCAGAAAATCCTCAAGGGCGAAGGTGAACATCCGGAAGTGGTAGTGCATGTCGGCACAAACGATGTCGGAAGGAAGGGGATGAATATTCTGCAGCGTGACTTTAGAGAGCTCGGAAAAATGCTGAAAAGCAGGACCTCCAGGGTTGTTATCTCCGGTTTGCTTCCAGTTCCTCGTGCTGGCGAGAGCAGGAACAGGGAGATACGGGAACTGAACGTGTGGCTCAGGAACTGGTGCACGGGGCAGGGCTTTAGATTCTTAGCTCACTGGGATCTGTTTTGGGGTAAGGGGGAACTATACTAAAGGGACGGATTGCATCTTAACAGGTGTGGGACCAGCATTCTGGCAGGCAGGTTTGCCACTGCTACACGGGTGGTTTTAAACTGAATAAGGGGGGGGTGCGGTGTCGAATGGGATAGTGGAGGATGGAGTTAAAGGGAAAGGGTTTCTTAAATGTGTGAGCGTAGAGACAGAGGAGTGTAAAATGAGGGTAGAAGCAATAGGTAGCAAGGTGAAAAGTAAAAGTGGAAGACAGACAAAACCAGGGCAAAAATCAAAAAGGGCCACTTTTCAACATAATTGTATAAGGGGTAAGAGTGTTGTAAAAACAAGCCTGAAGGCTTTGTGTCTCAATGCAAGGAGCATTCGTAATAAGGTGGATGAGTTGAATGTGCAGATAGCTATTGATGACTATGATATAGTTCGGATCACGGAGACATGGCTCCAGGGTGACCAAGGCTGGGAGCTGAACATCCAGGGATATTCAATATTCAGGAGGGATAGAGAGAAAGGAAAAGGAGATGGGGTAGCGTTGCTGGTTAGAGAGGAGATTAATGCAGTGGAAAGGAAGGACATTAGCTTGGAGGATGTGGAATCGGTATGGGTAGAGCTGCGAAACACTAAGGGGCAGAAAACGCTGGTTGGTGTTGTGTACAGGCCACCTAGCAGTAGTAGTGAAGTTGGGGATGGCATCAAACAGGAAATTAGAAATGCGTGCGACAAAGGCAAAACAGTTATAATGGGTGACTTCAATCTACATATAGATTGGGTGAATCAAATTGGCAGGGGTGCTGAGGAAGAGGATTTCTTGGAATGTATGCGGGATAGTTATCTAAATCAACATGTAGAGGAACCAACGAGAGAGCAGGCTATTTTAGACTGGGTATTGAGTAATGAGGAAGGGTTAGTTAGCAGTCTTGTTGTACGTGCCCCCTTGGGCAAGAGTGACCATAATATGGTTGAGTTCTTCATTAGGATGGAGAGTGACATTGTTAATTCAGAAACAATGGTTCTGAACTTAAAGAAAGGTAACTTTGAGGGTATGAGACATGAATTGGCCATGATTGACTGGCAATTAATTCTAAAAGCGTTGACGGTGGACATGCAATGGAAGACATTTAAAGACTGCATGGATGAACTACAAAAATTGTTCATCCCAGTTTGGCAAAAGAATAAATCAGGGAAGGTAGTGCATCCGTGGATAACAAGGGAAATCAGGGATGGTATCAAAGCGAAAGATGATGCGTACAAATTAGCCAGAAAAAGCAGCATACCAGAGGACTGGGAGAAATTCAGAGACCAGCAGAGGAGGACAAAGGGCTTAATTAGGAAAGGAAAAATAGATTATGAAAGAAAACTGGCAGGGAACATAAAAACTGACTGCAAAAGTTTTTATAAATATGTAAAAAGAAAGAGATTAGTTAAAACAAATGTAGGTCCCTTGCAGTCAGAAACAGGTGAGTTGATCATGGGGAACAAGGATATGGCGGACCAATTGAATAACTACTTTGGTTCCGTCTTCACTAAGGAAGACATAAATAATCTGCCGGAAATAGCAGGGGACCGCGGGTCAAAGGAGTTGGAGGAATTGAGTGAAATCCAGGTTAGTCGGGAAGTGGTTTTGGGTAAATTGAATGGATTAAAGGCCGATAAATCCCCAGGGCCAGATAGGCTGCATCCCAGAGTACTTAAGGAAGTAGCTCCAGAAATAGTGGATGCATTAGTAATAATCTTTCAAAATGCTTTAGATTCTGGAGTAGTTCCTGAGGATTGGCGGGTAGCAAAAGAAACCCCACTTTTTAAGAAGGGAGGGAGAGAGAAAACGGGGAATTACAGACCAGTTAGTCTAACATCGGTAGTGGGGAAACTGCTAGAGTCAGTTATTAAAGATGGGATAGCAGCACATTTGGAAAGTGGTGAAATCATTGGACAAAGTCAGCATGGATTTACGAAAGGTAAATCAAGTCTGACGAATCTTATAGAATTTTTCGAGGATGTAACTAGTAGCGTGGATAGGGGAGAACCAGTGGATGTGGTGTATCTGGACTTCCAGAAGGCTTTCGACAAGGTCCCACATAAGAGATTAGTATACAAACTTAAAGCACATGGCATTGGGGGTTCAGTATTGATGTGGATAGAGTACTGGCTGGCAAACAGGAAGCAAAGAGTAGGAGTAAACGGGTCCTTTTCACAATGGCAGGCAGTGACTAGTGGGGTACCGCAAGGCTCAGTGCTGGGACCCCAGCTATTTACAATATATATTAATGACCTGGATGAGGGAATTGAAGGCAATATCTCCAAGTTTGCGGATGACACTAAGCTGGGGGGCAGTGTTAGCTGTGAGGAGGATGCTAGGAGACTGCAAGGTGACTTGGATAGGCTGGGTGAGTGGGCAAATGTTTGGCAGATGCAGTATAATGTGGATAAATGTGAGGTTATCCATTTTGGTGGCAAAAACAGGAAAGCAGACTATTTTCTAAATGGTGGCCGACTAGGAAAAGGGGAGATGCAGCGAGACCTGGGTGTCATGGTACACCAGTCATTGAAAGTAGGCATGCAGGTGCAGCAGGCAGTGAAGAAAGCGAATGGTATGTTAGCTTTCATAGCAAAAGGATTTGAGTATAGGAGCAGGGAGGTTCTACTGCAGTTGTACAGGGTCTTGGTGAGACCACACCTGGAGTATTGCGTACAGTTTTGGTCTCCAAATCTGAGGAAGGACATTATTGCCATAGAGGGAGTGCAGAGAAGGTTCACCAGACTGATTCCTGGGATGTCAGGACTGTCTTATGAAGAAAGACTGGATAGACTTCGTTTATACTCTCTAGAATTTAGGAGATTGAGAGGGGATCTTATAGAAACTTACAAAATTCTTAAGGGGTTGGACAGGCTAGATGCGGGAAGATTGCTCCCGATGTTGGGGAAGTCCAGGACAAGGGGTCACAGCTTAAGGATAAGGGGGAAATCCATTAAAACCGAGATGAGAAGAACTTTTTTCACACAGAGAGTGGTGAATCTATGGAACTCTCTGCCACAGAGGGTAGTCGAGGCCAGTTCATTGGCTATATTTAAGAGGGAGCTAGATGTGGCCCTTGTGGCTAAAGGGATCAGAGGGTATGGAGAGAAGGCAGGTACGGGATACTGAGTTGGATGATCAGCCATGATCATATTGAATGGCGGTGCAGGCTCGAAGGGCCGAATGGCCTACTCCTGCACCTAATTTCTATGTTTCTATGTTTCTATGTTTCCCTTCCGCATCCGTCCCCGCCGCAGCTTCTGCTTTCATCCCTCCCTCAGTCCCGGCTATCCAACACCCGCGGCCCATGCAGTGGATATAAGTTTTGAAATTTTCGTTGATCACAGAATTTCTTACGATAGAGCGTGAGAAATTTGTGATCAGCGTGAGAATTTGGCCAAATGCGTGATTCTCACGCTCAATGCGTGAGAGTTGGCAGCCCTGCATCAACTATTCCTTCACTCCATGGATGCTGCCTCACCCGCTGAGTTTCTCCAGCATTTTTGTCTGCCTTCTTGTACAGGTCACCTCGGCTCCAACAAGGATCTCAGCGGTCCCGCAATCTGAATGGCTGCCCCTTCCACCAACTCCGCAACCAGGCCTTCACCTGTCCTCCCTTATTGTTCTTGCCCTCAGTAGCATGTCGCACCAGGAGCAATCTGGAGATTACTACCCCACACCCTCGTGGTCCTGTTCTTAAACCATTTGCCTTGTTCCCCGTATACATCCTGTTTCTGTGGGTGCTCACCCTACCTACAGTAGATCTTTTGTGTCAGAGCAGACCTGGCGGCACCCCGTCCCGATTGAGAATGATCTGCAAGCCTAGTATTTCCTCACATGTCAGTCCCGCCATCCCAGGGATCAATCTCGTGAACCTACGCTGCACTGCCTCGATCACAAGGATGTACTTCCTCAAATTAGGAGACCAAAACTGTACACAATACTCCAGATGTGGTCTTACCCGAGCCCTATACAAATGCATAAGTACAAGGACACCCAGATCTCGATGTACCTCCCCCTTGCCTAACCTAACCCCATTGAGTTAATAATCTGCCCCCTTGTTTTTGCCGCCAAAGTAGATAACCTCACATTTATCTATATTATACTGCATCTGCTACGCATCTGCCCACTCACTTAACCTGTCCAGATCACCCTGCAACCTCTTAACATCCTCTTCGCAGTTCACACTGCCACTCAGCTTTGTGTCATCCGCAAACTTGCTAGTGTTGCTCATAATTCCCCAACACCGAGCCTTGCGGCACTCCACTCGCCACTGCCTGCCATTCAGAAAAGGACCCGTTCACTCCTTCTCTTTGCTTCCTGTCTGCCAACCAATTTTCTATCCATGTCAACACCGTACCCCAATACCATGTGCTCGAAATTTAGTCACCAGTCTCCCATGCGGGACCTTAGCACTACATCCACTGGCACCCTTTCATCCATTTTACTTGTCACATCCTTTTAAAAAATCCAGAAGATTAGTCAAGCATGATTTCCCTTTCATAAATCCATGTTGACTTGGACTTATCCTTTTACTGCTATCCAAATGCCCCATTATTACCTCTTTACTAATTGACTCCAGCATCTTTCCCACCACCGAAGTCAGGCTAACTGGTCAGTAATTCCCCGTTTTATCTCTCGCTCCTTTCTTGAAAAGTGGGATAACGTTAGCTATCCTCCAATCCACAGGAAATGATCCTGAATCGATCGAACATTGGAAAATAATTACCAATGCGTCCACTATTTCTCGAGCCACCTCCCTGAGGACCCTGGGATGCAGACCATCAGGCCCAGCGGGATTTATCAACCTTCAGACCTATTAGCCTACCCAATACTATTTCTCGCCTAATGAAAATTTATTTCAGTTCCTCTACCCCCTTAGATCCTCTGTCCTCCAGTACATCTGGGAGATTGTTTGTGTCTTTCTGAGCGAAGACAGATCCGAAGTACCTGTTCAACTCTTATGCCATTTCCTTGTTACCCATAATAATTTCACCCGTGTCTGCCTTCAAGGGACCCACATTTGACTTTGCTACTCTTTTACACTTAACATATCTAAAGAAGCTTTTACTGTCCTTCTTTATAGTCCTGGCCAGCTTCCCTTCGTAGTTCATCTTTTCAGCCGTATAGCTCGATTTGGTTCCTTCTGTTGCCCTATGAAAGTTTCCCAATCCTCTGGCTTCCGGGTACTCTTTGCTAGTTATACATCTTTTCATTTAGTTTTATTCTATCCCTAACTTATCTTGTCAGCCACCGTTGACTCCTAATCCCCTCTAAATCCCTCTGACCCCTCTAAACCCTTCTAAACCCCTGTAAACCCCTCTAAACCCTATTTACCACTCTAAACACCTAAACCCCTCTGAAGATCTCAACACCCCTCTAACCCCTCTATACCCCTCTAGACACTTCTAAACCCCTCCAAACTTCTAAAGCCCTCTAAACCCCTCTAAAGACCTCTAAACACCTCTAAAGCCCTCTAAACCGATTGAAACCCCTCGAAATCACTCTAAGCCCCCTTAACCACGCTATGCCCCTCTATGCCCCACTAACCCCCTCGAAACCCCTCGAAACCCCTCGAAACCCCTCGAAACCTCGCTAAACCCTCTAAACCACTCTAAACACAGTTCAGTGGGGGCGCTGCAAGCCGGCAGCCCTGACAGCAGCGTGTTAGTTCTTTCTAATTTTCTTGTTTTTTCCGTATGTCCTAATGTATGTTTTTAATGTTTCTTTGTGTATTGTGTGGGGGTGGTTTGCGGGGTTTGGGGGGGGGGCTAAGGGGGAAACCGTTTTGGTCGCCTCCTCCACGGAGAGGCGACTTTTTCTATGTCGCCTCCCCCGTGGGCTAACATGGAGACGCGCCCGGGGCGAGCATTCTTTCGGCGCGGAGCGGGCGATGTCTCGCCGGGTATCGCCGGAGGGGAGCGCTTCTTTCGCTGGCCCGCGGCAACCAGGTCTGCGGAGCAGCCTGGGATCCCTTGTTGGGGTCCCGGGAGGGGAAGAGCTCCGACCGCCAGCCCGCGGCCAACTTCTGCAGCGGGCGCGGCGTGGAGTTACCATCAGGAGCGGGTCCCTCGCCGGGGACCCCTGGAGAGTAGCTCCGACTGTCAGCCCGCGGCCTATATCATCCAGAAGCCGCGAACTGCGGTGCTTCAGGCTTGCGCGGCGTCCGGGGCCTGTGATCGCTCGTTGGCTGCCATGGAGGAGAAGAGCTCCGACCGCCGGCCCGCGGCCTACTTCTACCGCTGGCTTGGCGTGGACTTACCATCAGGAGCGGGGTCCCTCGCCGGGTTTCCAGGGAGAGTAGCTCCGACTGCCGGCCCTGCAGTCTGCGGTGCTTCTGGCTGCGGCGCGGCGGGGACTTTAGATCTTCGACCGCCGGCTTGCGGCCTGCACCAACCTGAAGCCGCGGTCTCCGGTAGGGAAGCACCGATTTAGGACTTACATGGACTTTACCTTGTCCACATCTGGACACCAGCAGCGGCGACGGCGGAGGGTTGAGGTCCCTCCCACGGGGGAAATGGAGGAGGACTGGCCATTGTTTGTGCCTTCCACCACAGTGAACACCTCAAAACCACTCTAAACACGCTTAAACCCGTCTAAACCCGCCTAGACCCATCTAAACCCCTCTGAACCCCTCTGAACCGCTCTAAACCCATCTAAACCCATCTAAAGCCCTCGATATCCCTCTAAACCCTTCTAAACCCCTCTAAACAGCTCTAACCCCTCTAAACCTCTCTAAACTCGTTTAATCCTCAACACGTTTAAACCACTCTAAACCCCTCTAAAGCCCTCTAATCCCCTCTAAACCCCTGTAAACCCCACTAACCCCCTCTAAACCCATCTAAACCCCTTGAAACCCCTCGAAACCTCTCTAGACCCTTCTAAGCCCTTCAAAACCACTCAACACACTTCTAACGCACTCTAAACTTATCTAAATCCCTGCAACCTCCCTATAAACCCATCTAAACCCCCTATTAACCTCTCTAATCCCCATCTAATCCCCATTAAACACATCTAAACCCCCTCAAATCCCCCTCTAAACCACTCAAATGCCCAGACGTAAGAACAGCTTCGCACAGAAAGGAGCCGCAGATGCTGCTTTCAACTGAAGATATACACAAGAAGCTGGAGTAACCCAGTGTGACAGACAGCATCTGTGGAGAGAAGGGTCTCGAAAAGGCACTGTGCGAATCCGCACTGACCAGCGATCCCCACACATTATCGATGTGCTACACACACTGGGAACAATTTACATTTAAACATGTATACCTACAAGCCTGCGCGTATTTGGAGTTTGGGAGGAAACCGAAGATGTCGGGGAAATCCACGCGGTCAGTGGGAGAACGTACAAACTCCGTACAGACAGCACCCTTGGTCGGGATTGAACCCGCGTCTCTGGCGCTGTAAGGCAGCAACTACCGCTGTGCTACCGTGCTGGATAGCTTGAGCTTAGAAACGCAGATATAACATATGTGGTCACAAAAATCTGGAGTAACAGTGGGGCAGGCAGCATCTCTGGAGAAAATCCACGCGGTTACGGGGAGAACGTACAAATCGTACAGACGGTACAAGCGTACATCAAATCTTCCGCTGCGCTACTGTTTACTGGCGCCCTCCCATAATTTCCCATTTATTGGTGCCATTCCCTAAATCCCCATTTACTGGTGCCCTCCCCTAAAGCACCATTTAATGTTGCGCGCCCCTAATTCTCCATTTATTAGTGCCCTCCCCTAATTTCCCATTTACTGAGGCTCGCTCTTTTCACACCAGGCTCGTAGCGTGCGCTCGGCTCCTAGTTTGCGGACGAGGTTCGCAGCTTTTGCAGCAGGCTGGCACTTTTCGCACCAGCTCGCACTTTTCGGACCACGCCGGCATTTTTCGCAGATGGCTCATACTTTTCGCACCAGGCTCGCAGTTTTCGCACCCGGCTCGCAAATTTCGCACGAGGCTCGCAGTTTTCGCTACCAGGCTCCTACGTTTCTCACCAGGCTCGCATTTTTCGCACAAGGCTCGCAGATGTCGCACCATGCTCGCAGTTTTCGCACCAGGCTCGCAGTTGTTGCGCCAGGCTCTCAGTTTTCTCACCCGGATTGCAGTGTTCGAACCAGGCTCGCTTTTGTTCGCAGCCGGCTCGCACTTTTTGAAACAGGCTAGCATGTTTCGCTGGCGGCTCGCACTTTTCGAACCAGACTCGCACCTTTCGCACCAGGCTCGCATCTTTCGCACCAGGCTCGCACCTTTCGCACCAAGCTCGCACTTTTAGCACCAGGCGCGAAGCTTTCTCACCAGGCTCGCAGTTCTCCGCCAGGATTACAACTTGCGCACCAGGATCTCAGTTTTCGCACCAGGCTGGCAGTTTTAGCACGAGGCTCGCATTTTTTTGCAGCCGGTTCGCACTTTTCGCACCACAATCGCTCTTTTCGCACCAGACCCGCACTATTCGCACCAATCTCGTAGTTTTTACGCCAGGCTGGCATTTTCGCACCAGGATCACACTTTTCGTAATAGACTCGCTCTTTTCGCTGCGGGATCGCATTTTTCGCGCCACGCTCGCAGTTTTTGCGCCAGGCTCCCAGTTTTCGTACCAGGATTGTAGTTTTCGCACCAGGCTCCCACATTTCGCAGCAGGCTCGCATATTTGGCACCAGGCTCGCATTTGTCGCACGAGGCTCGCACTATTCGCACCAGGCTCGCACTTTTCGCACCAGACTCGCGAGATAGACACAACCTTTTGTCGTCACAACCCTTAGTAGACACAACCCTTGGTATGAACAAAACTTGGTCGAAACAAAGCTTGGTAGAATAACCTTCGTTTGACACAACCCTGGGTAAACACATCCCTTGGTAAGCAAACCGCTTGGTAGACACAACACTTGGTAGCCACAACGCATGGGAGACAGAGCCAATCGTCGACACAACCTTGGGTAGACACAGCCCTTGGTACACACCACCCTTGGTAGACAGTCTTTGTGGGCACAACGCGTGATAAACATGAGCCTTGGCAAACACGACCCTTGGTAAACACGACCTTTAGCAAACACGACCTTTAGCAAAAACAACGCTTGGTAAACATGAACATTGGCAAACACGACCTTTGAGAAACACGACTTTGGGAACACGACCTTTGTTAAACACGTCCCTTGGCAAACACTTCCCCTGGTAAACACTACCCCTGGTAAACACAATCCTTGGTAAACAGTGCGATCCTGGTGCGAAAACTGTGACACTGGCGCAAAAAGTGCGAGCCTGGTGCGAAAAGTGCGAGCCTGCTGCGAAAAGTGGGAGCCTGCTGCGAAAAGTGGGAGCCTGGTGCGAAAACTGCGAGCCTTGTGCGAAGATTGCGAGACTGGTACGAAAAGTACGAGCAGTCTGCGAAAAATGCCAGCCTGGTCCGAAAAGTGCAAGCTGGTGCGAAAAGTGCGAGCCTGGTACTAAAGCTGCGAACCTCGTCCGCACACTACGAGCCGGGCGCACAAGCTGCGAGCCTGGTGCCAAAAGAGCGAGCCTCAGTAAATGGTGAATTAGGGGATGGCACTAATATATGGGGAATTAGGGGAGCGCAACATTAAATGGTGAATTAGGGGAGGACACCATTAAATGGGGATTTAGGGGATGGCACCAGTAAATGGGAAATTATGCGAGGGCACCAGTAAACAGTGGCGCAGCGATAGAGTTGCTGCCTCACAGGTTCAGAGACCCGGGTTCGATTCCGACGACGGCCGCCGTCTGACGGTTTGTACGTTCTCCCCGTGACCGCGTGGATTTTCCCCAGAGATGCTTCCTGCCCCGCTGTTAATCCAGATGTTTGTGACCACATATGTTTTACCTGCGTTTCTGAGCTCAAGCTATCCAGCACGGCGGTAGAGTTGCTGCCTCACAGCGCCAGAGACGCGGGTTCAATCCCGACGAAGGGTGCCGTCTGTACGGAGTTTGTACGTTCTCCCCCTGACCGCGTGGAGTTTCTCCGACATCTTCAGTTTCCTCCCAAACTCCAAGGACGCGCAGGCTTGTAGATATACAGGTTTAAATGTAAGTTGTCTCCAGTGTGTGCCGGACATCGATAATGTGTGGGGATCGCTCGTCAGTGCGGACTCGCACAGTTCCTTTTCGAGACCCTTTTCTCCACAGTTGCTGTCTGTCACGCTGGGTTACTCCAGCTTTGTTGTCTATCTTCGGTTGAAAGCAGCATCTGCAGCTCCTTCCTGTGCGAAGCTGTTCTTACGTCTGGACATTTGAGGGGATTAGATGGGTTTAGATGGGTTTAGAGGGAATTAGAGGGGTTTAGAGGGGTTTCGAAGTGTTTAGATGTGTTTAGAGGGTTTTCGGAGGGTTTAGATTGGTTTAGAAAGATGTAGGTAGGTTTAGAGGCGGATAGAGTGGTTTATATGGGTTTCGAGGTGTTTAGAGGGGTTTAAAGGGGTATAGCGAGGTTTTGAGGGGTTTAGAGGTGTTTCGAGAGGGTTAGAGGTATTACGAGGGGTTTCCTGGTGTTTCGAGAGGTTTATAGGGGGTTTCGAGGGGTTTAGAGGGGGTTGGAGGGGATTGGAGGTGTTTAAATGGGTTTAGAGTGGTTTAGAGGGGTATGGATGTGTTTGGAGGTGTTTGGAGGGGTTTAGAGTGGTTTAGTGGTTTGGATGGGGTTTGGAAGGGTTTAGAGCGGATTACGTGTGTTTATAAGGGGTTTGGAGGTGTTTGGAGGGGTTTAGAGGTGTTTGGAAAGGATTGGAGGGATTTAGTGGGGTTTAGAGGGGTTAGAACATCCAGGGATATTCAATATTCAGGAGGGATAGAGAGAAAGGAAAAGGAGGTGGGGTAGCGTTGCTGGTTAGAGAGGAGATTAACGCAGTGGAAAGGAAGGACATTAGCTTGGAGGATGTGGAATCGGTATGGGTAGAGCTGCGAAACACTAAGGGGCAGAAACCTCTGGTGGGTGTTGTGTACAGGCCACCTAGCAGTAATAGTGAAGTTGGGGATGGCATCAAACAGGAAATTAGAAATGCGTGCAGCAAAGGCAAAACAGTTATAATGGGTGACTTCAATCTACATATAGATTGGGTGAATCAAATTGGCAGGGGTGCTGAGGAAGAGGATTTCTTGGAATGTATGAGGGATAGTTATCTAAACCAACATGTAGAGGAACCAACGAGAGAGCAGGCTATTCTAGACTGGGTATTGAGTAATGAGGAAGGGTTAGTTAGCAGACTTGTTGTGAGTGCCCCCTTGGGCAAGAGTGACCATAATATGGTTGAGTTCTTCATTAGGATGGAGAGTGACATTGTTAATTCAGAAACAACGGTTATGAACTTAAAGAAATGTAACTTTGAGGGTATGAGACGTGAATTGGCCAAGATTGACAGGCAAAATAGTTCTAAAAGGGTTGACGGTGGATATGCAATGGAAGGCATTTAAAGACTGCATGGATGAACTACAAAAATTGTTCATCCCAGTTTGGCAAAAGAATAAATCAGGGAAGGTAGTGCATCCGTGGATAACAAGGGAAATCAGGGATAGTATCAAAGCAAAAGATGATGCGTACAAATTAGCCAGAAAAAGCAGCATACCAAAGGCCTGGGAGAAATTCAGAGACCAGCAGAGGAGGACAAAGGGCTTAATTAGGAAAGGGAAAATAGATTATGAAAGGAAACTGGCAGGGAACATAAAAACTGACTGCAAACGTTTTTATGGATATGTGAAGAGAAAGAGATTAGTTAAAACAAATGTAGGTCCCTTGCAGTCAGAAACAGGTGAATTGATCATGGGGAACAAGGATATGGCGGACCAATTGAATAACTACTTTGGTTCCGTCTTCACTAAGGAAGACATAAATAATCTGCCGGAAATAGCAGGGGGCCGCGGGTCAAAGGAGATGGAGGAACTGAGTGAAATCCAGGTTAGTCGGGAAGTGGTGTTGGGCAAATTGAATGGATTAAAGGCCGATAAATCACCAGGGCCAGATAGGCTGCATCCCAGAGTACTTAAGGAAGTAGCTCCAGAAATAGTGGATGCATTAGTAATAATCTTTCAAAACTCTTTAGATTCTGGAGTAGTTCCTGAGGATTGGAGGGTAGCAAACGTAACCCCACTTTTTAAGAAGGGAGGGAGAGAGAAAACGGGGAATTACAGACCAGTTAGTCTAACATCGGTAGTGGGGAAACTGCTAGAGTCAGTTACTAAAGATGGGATAGCAGCACATTTGGAAAGTGGTGAAATCATTGGACAAAGTCAGCATGGATTTACGAAAGGTAAATCGTGTCTGACGAATCTTATAGAATTTTTCGAGGATGTAACTAGTAGAGTGGATAGGGGAGAACCAGTGGATGTGTTGTATCTGGACTTTCAGAAGGCTTTGGACAAGGTACCACATAAGAGATTATGATACAAACTAAACTCACACGGTATTGGGGGTTCAGTATTGATGTGGATAGAGAACTGGCTGGCAAACAGGAAGCAAAGAGTAGGAGTAAACGGGTCCTTTTCACAATGGCAGGCAGTGACTAGTGGGGTACCGCAAGGCTCAGTGCTGGGACCTCAGCTATTTACAATTTATATTAATGATCTGGACGAGGGAATTGAAAGCAACATCTCCAAGTTTGCGGATGACACTAAGCTGGGGGGGCAGTGTTAGCTGTGAGGAGGATGCTAGGAGACTGCAAGGTGACTTGGATAGGCTGGGTGAGTGGGCAAATGTTTGGCAGATGCAGTATAATGTGGATAAATGTGAGGTTATCCACTTTGGTGGCAAAAACGGGAAGGCAGACTATTTTCTAAATGGTGGCCGATTAGGAAATGGGGAGATGCAGCGAGACCTGGGTGTCATGGTACACCAGTCATTGAAAGTAGGCATGCAGGTGCAGCAGGCAGTGAAGAAAGCGAATGGTATGTTGGCCTTCATAGCAAGAGGATTTGAGTATAGGAGCAGGGAGGTTCTACTGCAGTTGTACAGGGTCTTGGTGAGACCACACCTGGAGTATTGCGTACAGTTTTGGTCACCAAATCTGAGGAAGGACATTATAGCCATAGAGGGAGTGCAGAGAAGGTTCACCAGACTGATTCCTGGGATATCAGGACTTTCATATGAAGAAAGACTGGATAGACTTGGCTTATACTCGCTAGAATTTAGGAGATTGTGAGGGGATCTGACAGAAACGTACACAATTCTTATGGAGTTGGACAGGCTAGATGCAGGAATATTGTTCCCGATGTTGGGGAAGTCCAGGACAAGGGGTCACAGCTTAAGGATAAGGGGGAAATCGTTTAAGACCGAGATGAGGAAACACGTTTTCACACAGAGAGTGGTGAATCTCTGGAACTCTCTGCCACAGAGGGTAGTTGAGGCCAGTTCATTGGCTATATTTAAGAGGGAGTTAGATGTGGCCCTTGTGGCTAAAGGGATCAGGGGGTATCGAGAGAAGGCAGGTACGGGATACTGAGTTGGATGATCAGCCATGATCATATTGAATGGAGGTGCAGGCTCGAAGGGCCGAATGGCCTACTCCTGCACCTATTTTCTATGTATCTATGTATCTATGGAGGAGTTTGGAGTGGTTTAGAGGGGACTATAGGAGTTTAGAGGGGTGTAGAGTGGGTTTAGAAGGGTCTGGAGGGGTTCCGCGGGGTTTAGAGGGGTTTAGATTAGTTTAGAGGAATTTACAGGGGGTCTACAACGTTTCACAGGGTTTAGACGGATTTTGGTGGATTTTGAGGTTTACAGTGGTTTACGGGGCTTTAGATTGGTTCAGAGTTGTTTAGAGCGGTTTACAGGAGTTTACAGGGGTTTACAGGGGTTTACAGTGGTTTGGAGTTTAAATGGGTTTGAGGGGTTTACATTGGTTTAGACGGGTGTAGAGTGCTTTAGAGGGCTTTAGAGGGGTTAAAGGAATTTACAGGGGTTTACAGGGGATTAGAGGCGTTAACAGGGGGATAGAGGTGTTTAGAGGGGTTTAGATGCGTTTGCAGGGGGTTTACATCTGTTTAGAGGGGTTTAGAGCGATTTAGAGTTGTTTACAGGGGTTTAGTGGGATTTACAGGGTTTAGCGGGGTTTAGAGGGGTTTAAAGGGGTTTACAGGTGTTTACAGGTGTAGAGAGGTTTAGAAGGGTGTACAGGGGTTCAGAGGGTTTTAGAGAGTTTTATAGGGATTTCCAGGAGTTTACAGGTGTTTAGGGGGTTTACAGTGGGTTTAGTTGTGTATAGAGGAGTTTTGAGGGGTTAGAAGTGTTTAGAAGAGTTTAGAGGGATTTGGAGGATTCTGCGGGGGTTTACAGGGGTTTACATGAGTTTACAGTTGTTCAGAGGAATTTAGATTGGTTTACAGGGGTTTAGAGAGATTTTGATATGTTTAGAGGGGATTACAGAGGTTTACATGTGTTTAGAGGGGTTTAGAGGGGGATATAGGGATTTTGCAGGGGTTTAGAGGGATTTGCAGGGGTTTAGAAGGGTTTGGAGTGATTTGTAGGGAATTACAGGGGTTTAGCTGGTTTTTGATGGGTTTAGATGGGTTAGAGGGATTTAGAGTGGTTTCCAGGGGTTTACATGTTTTTACAGGTGTTTAGAGAGGATTGAGTTTAGAGGGGTTTAAAGGAGTTTAGGGTGGTTTAGAGAGGTTCAGGGGGCTTTACATTGTGTTTTCCGGGGTTTAGAGCGGTTTACATGAGGTTTAAAGAGGGTTTAGAGGGCTTTATAGGGCTTTATAGTGCTTAGATGAGTTTACAGGGGGGTTTATAGCGGTTTAGGGGGGTCTATACGGGTTTAGAGGGGGTTTTCATGGGTTTACAGGGGTTTACATTGAGTTTGCAGGGCGGTTAGATAGGTTTGGAGGGTATTCTAGGGGTCTGGAGATGTTTAGAGCGGTTTGGAGGGGTCTGGAGTGGTTTAGAGGGGTTTAGAGGGGGTAGAGGTGTTTGGAGGGTTTAAGAAGGGTTTAGAGGGGTTGGAGAGGTTTTGAGGGGTTTAGAGATGTTTACAGATGTTTACAGGGGTTTACTAGGATTTAGTTTTTAGGGTAGAGAGGTTTACAGGGCTTTAAAGAGTTATGGAGAGGATTGCAGGGGTTTACATTGGTTTAGAGGGGTTTAGAGGGCTTTAGATGAGTTAGGGTGGTTTAGAGAAATTTAGAGGGGTTTACCGTGGTTGACAAGGGATTACAGGTGTTTAGTGAGGTCTCGAGCGGTTTCGAGTTCAAGTTCAAGTTCAAGTTACTTTGTTGTCATGTGTCCCTGATAGGACAATGAAATTCTTGCTTTCTTCAGCTCAATAGAACATAGAAGGCATTGACTACAAAACAGATCAGTGTGTCCGTATACCATTCTATAAATATATACACACATGAATCAATATACTGATACAGGAGCTCCAAAGGCCATTTGAGGGTTTTAGCGGTGTTTACATGGGTTTAGAGGGGTTACAGGGGTTTAGAGGTGTTCGGATGGAATTTACAGTGGTTTAGAGGGTTTTAGATGTGTTTTGATGGGTTTAGAGAGGTTTACAGTGCTTCAGATGGGTTTAGAGTGGTTTAGAGGGGTTTACGGGGTTTAGCGGTGTTTATATGGGTTTTCAGGGGATTAGAGGGGTATACAGGGGGTTGGAGGGGTTTACATGGGTTTAGAAGGGTTTACAGGTGTTTCGATGGGTTATGAGGGGTTTAGATGCGTTTAAATGGGGTTCACATGGCTTCATAGGGGTTTAGAGGGGTGTAAAGGGGGTTTAGGTGGGTTTACAGGGGGGTTTAGAGGGATTTAGAATCGTTTAGAGGGGTTTAGATGGGTTTACAGGGCTTTAGAGAGGTTTAAAGTGGTTAAGAGCGTTTAGAGAGATTTAGTGGTTTACAGGGGTTAGAGGAGTTAACAGGTGGTTAGACGTGTTTAGAGCGGTTTAGATGCGTTTACATGGGATTTACAGGTGTTTCGATGGGTTTAGAGGGATTTGGAGTTGTTTACCGGGGTTTAGAGATGTTTAGAAAGGTTCACATGGGTCTACATGGATTTACAGGGGTTTAGGGGGTTTAGCGGGGTTTACAGGGGTTCACACGTGTTTGGAAGGATTTACAGGGGTTTCGAGCGGTATCGAGGGTTTCAGATCGGTTTAGCGGTGTTTAGATGGGTTTATAGGGGTGTACAGGTGTTACACGTGGATAGACGTTCAGATGGGTTTACAGGGGTTTAGAGGGTTTTCGACATGTTTACATAGGTTTAGAGCGGTTTAAAGTGTGTTAGGGGGGTTTACATGGGGGGTTTAGACGGGTTTACAGGGGTTTAGGGAGTTTACAATCGTTTACAGGTGTTTAGATGGATTTAGAGGGTTTTACAGGGGGTTACAGGGCGTTTACATGTGTTTAAAGAGGATTCTAGTTGTTTACATGGGTTTAGCGGGGATTACAGTATTTTAGATAGCTTTACATGGGTTTGGAGGGCTTTAGTGGTTTAGAGTGGTTTACATGGGGTTTACAGGAGTTCAGATGGGGTTATAGTGTTTAGAGGGCATTTTAGATGTTTAGAGGGGATTAGAGGGATGTACATGTGTTTACAGCGTTTACAGAGGTTTAGCGGAGTGTTCAGGAGTTTAGAGGTGCTTACAGGGTGTTTACATGGGTATAGAGGGGTTTAGAGGGGATTGGGCGGGTTTGGAGGAGTTTGCATGGAATTTAGAGGTGTTTAGATCTGTTCTCAGCTGTTTAGAGGGGTTTAAATGGGTTTCCGGGGAAAGAGGGGTTTAGAGTGGTTTAGAGGGGTTTAGAGTGGTTTAGATGTGTTTACAGGGGTTTAGAGGGGTTTAGAGTGGTTTGCAGGGGTTTACAGGCGTTTGCAGAGGTTTTGATGGATGTTCAGTGGTATAGAGTGGGTTAGATGCCCTTTACAGCGGTTTACAGGGGTTTCTGGGGATCTAGAGTGATTTAGATGGGGTTACCCGGGATTAGAGATGTTTAGAGAGGTTTACATGGGGGGTTTAGGACTGGTTCAGAGGTGTTTAAAGGTGTTTAGGGGGCGTTTCCAGTGGTTTAGATGGGTTTACATTGGTTTAGTGGTTTAGAGGGTTTTATAGGGGTTTAGAGTTGTTTACTGGGGGTTTAGATGTGTTTAGAGAGGTTTACGTGGGTTTACAGGGGTTTAGATGGGTTTACGGGGTTTACAGGGGGTTTAGAAGGACTTACAGGGGTTTAGAGGGTGTTATAGGGTTTAGTTGGGTTTAGAGTGCTTTACAGGGGATTTACAGGTATTTACAGGTGTAGAGAGGTTTAGAGGGTCTACAGGGGGTTTAGAGGGGTTTAGAGTAGTTTGCAAGGGTTTAGAGGGGTTTACATGAGGTTTCATGGGGTTTACATGGGTTTAGAGCGGTTTAGAGGGCTTTTATACGGGGTTTAGAGGGGTTTAGATAGGTTTAGAGGGGTTTATAGGTGTTTGTAGGTGGTTTAGAGAGTTTAGACGGGATTACTGGGGAGGGGTTTAGATGGTTTTAGAGAGGTTTACAGGGGATTAGAGGGGTTTACAGCGGTTTAGGTGGATTACATGGTGTTTACAGCGGTTTAGGGGGTTACAAGGGGTTGGCAGGGGTTTAGATGGGTTTGGAGGGGTTTAGAGCGGTTTGGAGGGGTTTGGAAGGATTAGAGGGGTTTAGTGGGGTTTACAGGAGTTTGGAGGGGATTACAGGGTTTACAGGATTGTATAGGGATTAGAGTGTTTAGAGGGGTTTACAGCGCTTTACAGGGATTTAGAAGGATTTACAGGAGTTTAGAGGGGTTTGGTGGGTTTTAGATGGGTTCAGCGGGGTTTAGAGGGTTTCCATGTAAACCTCTCTAAAAACCTCTAACCCCCTCTAAACACCCTCTAAACCACTCTAAACCTCTCGAAATATCTGTAAACACAGGTAAAAACCTACAAACCCCTCTGTCCCTCTAAAACCACCTAAAAAACCATAAACGCCTCTAAAACCCATTAAAAAACTCTAACCCCCTCTAAACCCATGTTAATCCCCCTAAACCCATGTAGATCCCTCTAAACTCCTCGAAAACCCTATAAACCTCTCTAAACCCATCTAAACCACTCCAATCCCCGCCTGCTCTAAACCTCTCCAGACCTCTCCAAACCTCTCCGAACCACTCCAAAACCCCTTCAAACCCCACTAAACCGCTCTAAACCCACAGAAAGCACTCTAAACCCCTATAAACCACTGTAAAGCCCATGTAAAGCCCTCTAAACCACTGTGAACCACTCTAAACGCCTCTGAACACCAATAAATCCCGCTAAACCCCTCTAACCTCCTGTAAATTCCTCTAAACCGTTCTAAACCACTATAAAGCCATGTAAACCCCTCTAAACCCATCTAATCCCCCTGTAAACACCACGTATACCCCCTTAACCCCTGTAAGCCCCATGTAAACCCCCTAAACCCATCGAAACCCATGTAAACCTCTCCAAAACCCTCTACACCCCTGTAAACCCCTCTAAACCTCTCTACACCTTTAAACACCTGTAGAGCCATATTTCCGGCAAGGTCGCCATAAATCCGGCATCGTCGCCACAAATCCGACAAGGTCGCCATATTTCTGGCAAGGTCGCAATATTTCCGGCAAGGTCGCCACAAATCCGGCAAGGTCGCCATATTTCCGACAAGGTCGCCATAAATCCGGCAAAGTCGCCACAAATCCGGCAAGGTCCCTATATTTCCAGCAAGGTCGCAATATTTCCGGCAAGGTCGTCACAAATCCGGAAAGGTCGCTATATTTCCGGCAAGGTCGCCATAAATCCGGCAAAGTCGCCACAAATCCGGAGAGGTCGCCATATTTCCGGCAAGGTCGCCATAAATCCGGCAAGGTCGCCACAATCCGGCGAGGTCGCCATATTTCCGGCAAGGTCGCCACAAATCCGGCAAGGTCGTCATAAATCCGGCAAGGTCCCCACAAATCCAGCAATGTCGCCATATTTCCGGCAAAGTCGCCATAAATCCGGCAAGGTAGCCACAAATACGGCAAGGTCCCCATATTTCCAGCAAGGTCGCAATATTTCCGGCAAGATCGCCACAAATCCGGCAAGGTCGCCATATTTCCGGCAAGGTCGCCATAAATCCGGCAAGGTCGCCACAAATCCGGCAAGGTCCCCATAATTTCCAGCAAGGTCGCAATATTTCCGGCAAGGTCGCCACAAATACGGCAAGGTCGCCATATTTCCGGCAAGGTCGCCATAAATCCGGCAAGGTCGCCACAAATCCGGCAAGGTCGCCATATTTCCGGCAACGTCGCCATAAATCCGGCAAGGTCGCCACAAATGAGGCAAAGTCGCTATATTTATGGCAAGGTCGCCATATTTCCGGCAAGGTTGCCATAAATCCGGCCAGGTCGCCATATTTCGCCAAGGTCGCCATATTTCCGGCAAGGTCGCCACAAATCCAGCAAGGTCGCCATATTTCCGGCAAGGTCGCCATATTTCCGGCAAGGTCGCCATAAATCCGGCAAGGTCGCCACAAATCCGGCGAGGTCGCCATATTTCCGGCAAGGTCGCCAATAATCCGGCAAGGTCGCCTCAAATCCGGCAATGTCGCCATATTTCCGACAAGATCGCCACAATTCCGGCAAGGTCGCCACAATCCGGCGAGGTCGCCATATTTCCGGCAAGGTCGCCTCAAATCCGGCAAGGTCGCCATAAATCCGGCGAATTCGCCATATTTCCGGCAAGGTCGTCATAAATCCGGCAACGTCGACACAAATCCGGCGAGGTCGCCATATTTCCGGCAAGGTCGCCATAATCCGGCAAGGTCGCCATAAATCCGGCAAGGTCGCCACAAATCCGGCAAGGTAGCCATAAAACCGGCAAGGTCGCCACAAATTCGGCAAGGTCGCCATATTTCAGGCAATGTCGCCATAAATCCGGCAACCATATAACCATATAACCATATAACCATTACAGCACGGAAACAGGCCCATCTCGGCCCTTCAAGTCCGTGCCGAATATTTATTATTATTATTATTATTATTTTAATTTTTTTAATTTTATTATTATTATTTTTTTAAATAAATACTTCCCCCTAGTCCCATCTACCTGCACTCAGACCATAACCCTCCATTCCTTTCCCGTCCATATACCCATCCAATCTATTTTTAAAGGATAAAATCGAACCAGCCTCCACCACTTCCACTGGAAGCTCATTCCACACAGCTACCACTCTCTGAGTAAAGAAGTCCCCCTAATGTTACCCCTAAACTTCTGTCCCTTAATTCTCCAGTCATGTCCCCTTGTTTGAATCTTCCCTGCTCTCAATGGAAAAAGATTATCCACGTCAACTCTGTCTAACCCGCTCATAATTTTAAAGACTTCTATCAAGTCCCCTCTTAACCTTCTGCGCTCCAAAGAATAAAGACCTAACTTGTTCAACCTTTCTCTGTAACTTAGTTGCTGAAACCCAGGCAACATTCTAGTAAATCTCCTCTGTACTCTCTCTATGTTGTTGACATCCTTCCTATAATTAGGCGACCAAAATTGTACTCCATACTCTAGAATTGCCTCACCAATGCCTTGTACAATTTTAACATTACATCCCAACTTCTATATTCAATGCTCTGATTTATAAAGGCCAGCACCCCAAAAGCTTTCTTTACCACCCTATCTACATGAGATTCCACCTTCAGGGAACTATGCACAGTTATTCCTAGATTCCTCTGTTCAACTGCATTCCTCAATTCTCTACCATTTACCATGTACGTCCTATTTTGATTTGTCCTGCCGAGATGTAGTACCTCACATTTATCAGCATTAAACTCCATCTGCCATCTTTCAGCCCACTCTTCCAAATGGCCTAAATCTCTCTGTAGACTTTGAAAATCTACTTCATTATCCACCACACCACCTATCTTAGTATCATCTGCATACTTACTAATCCAATTTTCCACACCATCATCCAGATCATTGATGTACATGACATACAACAGTGGACCCAACACAGATCGCTGAGGCACCCCACTAGTCACCGGCCTCCAACCTGCAAACAGCCACCACCATTACTCTCTGGCATCTCCCATTCAGCCACTGTTGAATCCATCTTGCTACTCCACCATTAATAGCCAACAATTGAATCGTCTTAACCAACCTTCCATGAGGACCCTTGTCAAAGGCCTTACTGAAGTCCATATAGACAACATCCACTGCTTAACGCTCATCAATTTCCCTAGTAACCTCTTCGAAAAATTCTAGAAGATTAGTCAAACATGACCTTCCAGGCACAAATCCATGTTGACTGTTCCTAATCAGACCCTGCTTATCCAGATGCTGATATATATTATCTTTAAGTATCCTTTCCATTAATTTGCCCACCACTGACGTCAAACTAACAGGTCTATAATTGCTAGGTTTACTCTTAGAACCCTTTTGAAACAACGGAACAACATGCGCAGTACGCCAATCCTCCGGCACTATTCCCGTTCCTAATGACATTTGAAATATTTCTCTCATAGCCCCTGCTACACTAACTTCCCTCAATGTCCTCGGGAATATCCTGTCAGGACCTGGAGACTTATCCGTTTTCATCTTTTTCAAAAGTGTCCGCACCTCCTCTTCTTTGAATCTCATAGTTTCCATTGCTACTCTGCTTGTTTCCCTTACCTCACATAATTCCATATCCTTCTCCTTCGTGAATACCGAAGAAAAGAAGTTGTTTAGTATCTCCCCCATCTCTTTTGGCTCTGCAGATAGCTGTCCACTCTGACTCTCTAATGGACCAATTTTATTCCTTGTTATCCTTTAGCTATTAATATAGCTGTAGAAACCCTTTGGATTTACTTTCACCTTACTTGCCAAAGCAACCTCATATCTTCTTTTAGCTTTTCTAATTTCTTTCTTAATATTC
>JAXLNO010000766.1:82870-128841 GCA_038087875.1 Malacoraja senta | reverse complement strand
GGTGTTTTTCCCAACTCTTTAACTTGCAGTCTAGTCAGAGGTCTTGACGTGGGTCGCTTGGGTAAGTTCCTTTTTCGCATTTAAAAGTGCCGGTTTTCCCCCGTTTTGTTGCGGCGGTTTCTGATGGCGTCACTTATGCGACGTCAGGCATCCCCGGTGAGTATTTTTAGATCAGTCCCATCTTCTTTTAAAGGTTTTTTTGCGCATTTAGCGCATTTGTTGGGAGCGGAGCTGAATGCTGCGACTCACACTGCTGCCATGGCGCCACCGGAAGTCGTAATTATTTCTTTAGACGCCGAGATGGCATTCGACCATGTCGAATGGCAATATTTGTTTGCTGTTCTCAAAAGATTTGACTTTGGTCCATTATTTTTAGCATGGATTAAAATATTATATTTTGTGCCAACGGCAGCTGTGCGGACCAACAATATAATTCTGACTACTTCCAGCTCCATAGGGACTGCAGACAGGGCTGCAGCCTTTCTCCCTACTTATTTGATTTGGCAATAGAACCACTTGCTACAGCTCTTAGGACAGAAGATGGTATCAGAGGTATCTTTCGAAGTGGTAAATCTCATAAAGTATCGCTGTACGCAGACGACCTGCTGGTATATATATCCAACCCAACTGACTCCATACCTAAGCTACTGCATATATTAGAGAATTTTGGCCGCCTGTCAGGTTATAAGATAAATTACTCAAAGAGCTTGTTTTTCCCAATCAATCACACTGACGGCGACTACTCCAGCTTCCCATTTAAACTTGAGAAAATGTATTTCCTTACCTGGGAATTAAAGTCACCCACAGCCATAACTTTAAGAAATAGTATCAAAAATGTCTTTCTAATATTTTTTCCAAAAGTGGGCAGGACCAAAACATCTGGGTCAGTGAGGCCACTTCAGAGTTGCATCTGTCACAGGTAGGATTATATGATCATAAAAATGAGCTAACTTATCTTTTGACATATGAACTCCGTGAACCACCTTGAATTGTATCAAAGCGTGTCTTGCACACATTGAGGAAGTATTAACTAATTGAAGAATCCTATCCCATTTCTCTATAGATAGGGAAATTTGGAGTCCTCTTTCCCGGTCATTCTTAATTTTATCAAATGTATCTATTTGTAATTTCAAAATCAACTCATAGTCGTTATTAATCCTTTCTGATAAGGATTCAAATGTAAATGTTTTTCCAAAATTTTGGTTTGATGTGGTAACGGAAAAAAGGGTAGAGTAGCCTTCAAAAAATGTCTAATTTGTAAATATCTAAAAAAGTGTGTTGGGTACATTATATTTATTGGAGAGTTGTTTAAAGGACATAAAACAACCATCCAAAAACAAATCACGAAAAGCTACTAATCCCTTCCTCTTCCATAATAGTGATCAGTACTAGAAGGTTGGAAGAGAAAATTAGATATGATAGGACTCGATAAGATAAAATCATTCAATCCAAAAAACTTACGAAATTGAAACCATATTCGAAATGTATGTCTTATTATTGGATTAGTCGTATAATTATTTAATCTCGTAATTGTAAAAGGTAACGAGGTCCCTAGAATAGAAGCCAATGATAGCCCTTGCATAGAATCACGTTCAAGATTTATCCATCCTGGGCATTGGGTATCTTCTAAATCTTTTGTCCAAAACGTTAAATAACTGCAACTGCAACTGCAACTTTATTTATATAGCACATTTCATACACGAGGCAGATCAAAGTGCTTCACATAAAAACATGTCATACAATAAAATGAAATAATGAAATGAAATAAAATAGAAGAATAAAAGAAAATAAAAGCAAAGTTAAAAATGCATTATAGAAAAGTGCAAAAGTTAAAAGTGCAATGTAGTTAAGATTTAGCTGAAAGCTAAAGTAAACATAAAAGTTTTCAGTCTTGTTTTAAAACTGGTGAAAGTAGGGGCATGTCTTAAATCTTCAGCAAGTTTATTCCAGCTATTTGTTGCATAGTAACTAAATCCTGCTTTCCCATGTTTCTTATTTACTCTGGGAATCACTAACAGATTGGTCTCAGAAGATCTTAGCGGTCTAGAAGGCTTATATAGTGGAAGCATGTCAGTGATATACTTTGGCCCTAAACCATGTGGTGATTTATAGGTGAGCAGCAGGATTTTGAAATCAATTCTCTGACATACAGGGAGCCAATGTAAAGGATTTAAGAATTGGTGTAATGTGTTCAGATTTTGTGGTCTTTGTTAGAACTCTAGCAACAGCGTTCTGAACAAGCTGTAACTGCCTGACAGGTTTTTTTTTCGGAAGACCTGCAAGGAGACCGTTACAATAATCTAGCCTACATAGTAATAAAGGCATGTACAAGTTTTTCTAAGTCTTGAGCTGACATGAGTCCTCTTAGTCTTGCTACGTTTTTGAGGTGATAGTAGGCCGATTTTGTTACTGATTTGATGTGACTGTCGAAATGTAAATCTGAATCCATAATAACCCCGAGATTTCTGGCTTTGTTTGAAGTTTCCAGGGACAGAGAGTGAAGGTGTTGGGTTACTTTAAGCCTTTCTTTTTTAGCACCAAAAACAATTATTTCCGTTTTGTCCTTATTTAGTTGGAGGAAATTTTGGCACATCCAGTCTTTGACTTGCTCAATGCACTGGCACAGCAGATCTATGGGGCGATAGTCATTTGGTGATAGCGCTACATAGATTTGAGTGTACACAAAAATGCTGGAGAAACTCAGCGGGAGCAGCAGCATCTATGGAGCGAAGGAAACAGGCAACGTTTCGGGGCGAACCCTTCTTCAGACTGATAGGAGGTGGGGAGAAGAAAGGGATAAAGGCGAAGGAGGAGCCCGAGGGCTGGGGGAGGGGAGGAGACAACCAGAGGGCTGATGAAGGGGAGGGGACAGCAAGGGGCTAACAGAATTGTGAGAATTCAATGTTCAAGCCCCCAGGATGTAGACTGCCCAAGCGGAATATGAGGTGCATTTCCTCCAATTTCCGGTGTTGCTCACTGTGGCCATGGAGGAAACCCAGGACAGAGAGGTCAGATACGGAATGGGAGGGGGAGTTGAAGTGCTGAGCCACCGGGAGGTCAGGTTCGTTATTGCGGACCGACCGGAGGTGTTCGGCGAAACGATCGCCAAGCCTCCGCTTGGTCTCACCGATGTAGATCAGCTGGCATCTAGAGCAGCGGATGCAATAGATGAGGTTGGAGGAGATGCAGGTGAACCTCTGTCGCACCTGGAACGACTGCTTAGGTCCTTGAATGGAGTCGAGGGGGGAGGTGAAGGGACAAGTGTTGCATCTCTTGCGGAGGGAGCGGTCTTTGCAGAAGGCAGACATGGGGGGAGATGGGAAGATGTGGCGAGTGGTGGGGTCACGTTGGAGGTGGCGAAACTGACGGAGGATCACTTGTTGTATGTGACGGCTGGTGGGGTGAAAGGTGAGGACTAGGGGGACTCTGCCCTTGTTGTGAGTGGGGGGATGGGGAGAGAGGGCAGTGTTGCGGGGAATGGCAGAGACCCTGGTGCGAGCCTCTATGGTGGAGGAGGGGAACCCCCGTTCCCTGAAAAATGAGGACATTTCGGATGCCCTGGTGTGGAACGCCTCATCCTGGGAGCAGATGCGGCGTAGACGGAGGAATTGGGAGTGGGGGATGGAGTCCTTACAGGAAGCAGGGTGGGAAGAAGTGTAGTCCAGATAGCCATGGGAGTCGGTAGGTTTGTAGTGGATGTCGGTAAGAAGTCTATCACCTGCGATGGGGATAGTGAGGTCATAGATTTGAGTGTCATCGGCATAGCAGTGGTGGTCAATATTATTATTTCGCATGATTTGGCCTAGTGCGAGCATGTAGATGTTGAATAAAGAGGGCCCTAAGATCGAACCTTGCGGGACTCCACACGTCACATTGGTTGGTTCTGATACAAAGTCGCCAATGGAAACAAAATAGTTCCTATCTTGTAGATATGACCTGAACCAACTTAAGACTGTGCCTGAGAGCCCCACCCATTTTTCCAACCTGTCCAAAAGTATTGAGTGATCAACAGTGTCGAATGCAGCACTGAGGTCTAATTGCATCAATATTGAAACTTTGCCAGAGTCTGTGTTAAGACGGATGTCGTTTACAACTTTAATAAGGGCGGTCTCAGTGCTATGAAGAGGTCGAAATCCTGACTGGAAGTTGTCGTAGCAGCCAGTTGAAGCCAGGAAGTGATTAAGTTGCTGGAGGACAACTTTCTCAATGATTTTACTTATGAAAGGTAGGTTTGATATTGGTCTATAGTTGTTAATAATAGAGGCATCTAGGCTCCGCTTATTAACGAACATTAACTGCCCAATAGTAGAATCTAAGGTACGGCAGTGCCAGACCACCGTCTTTTTTTGATTTCTGTAAGTATTTTTTACTTAGTCTGGAATTTTTATTCTGCCATATATATGAAGACATTTTGGAGTCAATAATATCAAAGAAAGATTTAGCAATAAAAATTGGTATCGTCTGAAATAAATACAAAAATTTAGGTAAGATAAACATTTTAATAGCATTGATTCGGCCGATTAAAGATAAGGACATTGGTGACCATTTAGTAAACTGTTGTTTGATATGGTCAATTAAAGGCGTAAAATTAGCTTTAAATAAATCCTTGTGTTTCTTGGTCATCTTAATACCTAAATAAGTAAAACATTCGGTAGTCAATCTAAATGGAAACTGTCCATAATTCGAAACTAGATTGTTTAATGGAAAAAGCTCACTCTTAACTAAGATTTAGTTTATAACCAGAAAAACTACTGAATTGATTAAGTGGTGCTACTATTGCCGGAATAGATTTCTCAGGATTAGAAATGAATAATAACAGATCATCTGCATAAAGAGATAGCTTATGTGTCTTATTCCCGCGGACAATACCAAAAATATTAGGGGATTCCCTAATAGCAGTGGCCAAAGGTTCCAAAGCAATATCAAACAGTAAAGGACTTAAAGGACAGCCCTGTCTAGTACCTTGAAAGAGCCTGAAAAAGGGGATCTCTGATTATTGGTAAGTACAGAAGCCTGAGGTATATATCAGCTTGATCCAAGAGATAAATTTTGGACCAATCTTAAATTTTTCAAGTATTGAATAAGTATTCCCATTCTACTCTATCAAACGCCTTCTCGGCATCGTGAAATGACACTTCCATTGCATATCCATTGGATATGCAATGGAAGGCATTTAAAGACTGCATGGATGAACTACAAAAATTGTTCATCCCAGTTTGGCAAAAGAATAAATCAAGGAAGGTAGTGCATCCGTGGATAACAAGGGAAATCAGGGATAGTATCAAAGCAAAAGATGATGCGTACAAATTAGCCAGAAAAAGCAGCATACCAGAGGACTGGGAGAAATTCAGAGACCAGCAGAGGAGGACAAAGGGCTTAATTAGGAAAGGGAAAATAGATTATGAAAAGAAACTGGCAGGGAACATAAAAACTGACTGCAAAAGTTTTTATAGATATGTGAAGAGAAAGAGATTAGTTAAATCAAATGTAGGTCCCTTGCAGTCAGAAACAGGTGAATTGATCATGGGGAACAAGGATATGGCGGACCAATTGAATAACTACTTTGGTTCCGTCTTCACTGAGGAAGACATAAATAATCTGCCGGAAATAGCAGGGGACTGCGGGTCAAAGGAGATGGAGGAACTGAGTGAAATCCAGGTTAGTCGGGAAGTGGTGTTGGGTAAATTGAATGGATTAAAGCCGATAAATCACCAGGGCCAGATAGGCTGCATCCCAGAGTACTTAAGGAAGTAGCTCCAGAAATAGTGGATGCATTAGTGATAATTTTTCAAAACTCTTTAGATTCTGGAGTAGTTCCTGAGGATTGGAGGGTAGCAAACGTAACCCCACTTTTTAAGAAGGGAGGGAGAGAGAAAACGTGGAATTACAGACCAGTTAGTCTAACATCGGTAGTGGGGAAACTGCTAGAGTCAGTTATTAAAGATGGGATAGCAGCACATTTGGAAAGTGGTGAAATCATTGGACAAAGTCAGCATGGATTTACGAAAGGTAAATCGTGTCTGACGAATCTTATAGAATTTTTCGAGGATGTAACTAGTAGAGTGGATAGGGGAGAACCAGTGGATGTGTTGTATCTGGACTTTCAGAAGGCTTTCGACAAGGTACCACATAAGAGATTAGGATACAAACTTAAATCACACGGTATTGGGGGTTCAGTATTGATGTGGATAGAGAACTGGCTGGCAAACAGGAAGCAAAGAGTAGGAGTAAACGGGTCCTTTTCACAATGGCAGGCAGTGACTAGTGGGGTACCGCAAGGCTCAGTGCTGGGACCCCAGCTATTTACAATTTATATTAATGATCTGGACGAGGGAATTAAAAGCAACATCTCCAAGTTTGCGGATGACACTAAGCTGGGGGCAGTGTTAGCTGTGAGGAGGATGCTAGGAGACTGCAAGGTGACTTGGATAGGCTGGGTGAGTGGGCAAATGTTTGGCAGATGCAGTATAATGTGGATAAATGTGAGGTTATCCACTTTGGTAGCAAAAACGGGAAGGCAGACTATTATCTAAATGGTGGCCGATTAGGAAATGGGGAGATGCAGCGAGACCTGGGTGTCATGGTACACCAGTCATTGAAAGTAGGCATGCAGGTGCAGCAGGCAGTGAAGAAAGTGAATGGTATGTTG
Source organism: Malacoraja senta (assembly GCA_038087875.1). Classification (NCBI taxonomy): domain Eukaryota; kingdom Metazoa; phylum Chordata; class Chondrichthyes; order Rajiformes; family Rajidae; genus Malacoraja; species Malacoraja senta. Next base: position 122,192 of record JAXLNO010000766.1, on the reverse strand, counting down.
GCCTTCATAGCAAGAGGATTTGAGTATAGGAGCAGGGAGGTTCTACTGCAGTTGTACAGGGTCTTGGTGAGACCACACCTGGAGTATTGCGTACAGTTTTGGTCTCCAAATCTGAGGAAGGACATTATAGCCATAGAGGGAGTGCAGAGAAGGTTCACCAGACTGATTCCTGGGATGTCAGGACTTTCATATGAAGAAAGACTGGATAGACTTGGCTTATACTCGCTAGAATTTAGGAGATTGAGAGGGGATCTTATAGAAACGTACAAAATTCTTATGGGGTTGGACAGGCTAGATGCAGGAAGATTGTTCCCGATGTTGGGAAGTCCAGGACAAGGGGTCACAGCTTAAGGATAAGGGGGAAATCCTTTAAGACCGAGATGAGGAAAAACTTTTTCACACAGAGAGTGGTGAATCTCTGGAACTCTCTGCCACAGAGGGTAGTTGAGGCCAGTTCATTGGCTATATTTAAGAGGGAATTAGATGTGGCCCTTGTGGCTAAAGGGATCAGGGGGTATGGAGAGAAGGCAGGTACGGGATACTGAGTTGGATGATCAGCCATGATCGAATTGAATGGCGGTGCAGGCTCCAAGGGCCGAATGGCCTACTCCTGCACCTATTTTCTATGTATCTATGTATTCTGGAGTTTTATTTGACGCTGTATATACAATATTCATTAATCTCCTAACCGTTAAAGTATGAGTAACGATTTTTAATAAAACCTGTCTGATCTTCAAAAATAATTTGCGGTAAAATATTTTCCGATCTCATAGCTAATATTTTGGAAAGAATTTTGGAATCTACATTTAACAGTGATATAGGTCTATATGATGTCACTTCAGTAGGGTCTTTATCTTTTTTAAGAATTAAAGAAATAGATGCTTCATAAAAGGATTGTGGTAATCTATTCATTAAAAAGGCTTCTTTAAAAACCTTGCATTGCCAGGGAGACAGTAAACTTGAGAAATGCTTTAAAAATTCTACTGTAAACCCATCTACACCGGGAGCTTTACCAAAATTTATTGAGAGAATTGCTTTCTGTATTTCTTCCTCCGTGATGGGTTGTCTAACAACAGAGACCTTTGTGTGGTTATTACCTCAGTGAGAGGCAGTACAATTGTTTGACTGCTGAACCTCTAATACTACACCCGTCTGAAGTAAAAGAATAAAGCTTTTGAATGGTCTTAACAATTTGTATTTTTGTCTGTTTCTAAGTGAAAATTTTCAAAGGTACCAGCAGGCTTTTCCCATGGGCAAATAATCAATTTTTTACATCCTCCATGTTAGATACTGCGTTATCATATTGGCATAGGAATGGACTGGTATATTTTTGTGACTTGTTTACTGATGGAACATTCACTTCCTTTGAAACGCTTGTTGAACGCAATATACCCAGATCTCATTTCTTCAGGTATCTTCAAATACGTAGCTTTGCTAGAACAGTGTTTCTCTCATTTCTTCATCTGTCCACTAAGAGTAGGTATGTTACAAAACTTACCTTCAGTCGCGCTGTAATTCTGTCACTGGCCGTGTGCGCGATTTTGGCGCCTTTAAGGGGGGCGGGGTTAAAACGCGGTTTCTCCTCCCTTGTCCTGAATTATATTTCGTTGGAGTACAAGCGTTGGCTGAAAAATCGTTCCTAGGGGCGTTTTGTGAATTTTTTATTTTTATTAAATCGTCAATGTCAGTGCTGGAGTAATTTTAAAAGCAGCTCCTGAAGCGTCAACGCCGATAACGGGGACGGATTTCACACACGGGACAGGTAAACGGAAGTGGTTTCTTTAAATGTATAAAAGTGCTTCTTAAGAAGCCTTTAATTCACAATTTTTCATGCGAAACGGTGATTTTATTCCCCGAACTAACGGCAGTATTTTTCATGCCAATACGGGGTTAAATTCACCGCAAATGAACGTTCCAAAAGATCGTGTTCCAGAAATCCTCACTCGCAAGATGATTTAAATGCCCATTAATTTACAGGTATTAAACATTCAATTCCTTCCATTTGGCCTGTAAATTCATGAAAATTAGATTAAAAAATTATGTTATATTGTGAATTATTGTGTGAATGTTATTTGGACACTTAGGCTATTTAAAAATGTTAATCTATTCTTAAGAAATTGATAGATCTTTAGATCTAGTAATTGAATTTTGTAATTAGCTACAATTAGGTAACTAACTAATTATATGCTTTACTTTCATGTCTTCTAAGTAAGATTGTTTCATATTTGTTTCAGAATGCTTCAATCTATAATAACTGAAAATTTCTTTCAGTTATCTTAATTTTTAAGAAAGTTATGGGCTTTTAACTGTCCTCGATCACAGCTTTTGTGTTAAGTCAATGGAAAAGCAATAGGGAACAAGATGCTAATTTCCGAGTATGAAAATGGCCATAACTTCTTTAATACTGAAGATATGAAAGTGAATTAGGTGTCAAATTAAACTTCTTTTTATGCTTTATCTGATGGGATAAATTGCAGACTTTATTTTTAAAATCTCAAAATTTTGTAACATTGCTACTAAGAGCCAATTAGACACTATTCTGGAGTTGGACCTCTTTGACAAGAAACGTGTTCAGCAATTTACACATTAATACTGGAAGTAAAACAGATCACCTGGGACAAACCTAAAGCGGCATGGGAGAGGGACCTGGGTGTAGAGCTTTTTGATGAGGTGTGGCGAGGGAGCTTAATTCGTATACACACCTCTTCGCTGTGTATACGCCATGGGTTGATCCAATTTAAAGTGCTCCACCGTCTACATTATTCAAGAGACAAACTTACCAGCATCATTTCTACCAAAGATCCTGGCTGCCCTAAATGTGGCCATAGCCCAGCCTCTGTAGGACACATGTTTTGACATGTCCCTCTCTCAACAGCTACTGGGGAAACATATTTGAGGTATTCTCCCATATCTGCAGACAGGCTATAAATCCTGACTTGCACACAGCTATCTTTGGAATACCACCCCCAAACTGTAAGCTTACAAATTTACAAGCAAAATGCTTTAGATTTGCATCATTGCTTGCTCGCAGGCTTATTCTTTTCAACTGAATTCAAAAAAAGCTCCATCTTTTTGCAGTGGTTAAAGGAGGTGCTCTCTTTTTTACCCTTGGAATAGATCAGGTATAAACGGTGCTAGGCCCGCAGAAACTTCGCTCTGACCTGGAACCCTTTTATTAGATTTTATTAAAGATTTTTCCTTTAACTGAAAATATTGTCCACACATTCATAATCATTTATATTTGCATTTTGCTGTTGTTAACATGTAACATTTGAACACAAAGACAGACTTTTTTTACTTTTATTTTTTTATTATTATTATTTTTATTTTTTTTTCTCTTTCTATTTTTTGAGCCTTGGGGATGGGAGGGGGTATATAGGTTTTGTACTTTTCTGTTCTGTTTGTTGGTGTTCTGTGTAAATTTGTGTTTACAACTTGAAAACCAAAAATAAAGTTATTGATGAAAAAAGAATCTTGAGATCAACTTTGTGTTTATTGTGCATACACAACCCATTTAACACAATTTAACATAAGCATCGACTACAGTGGAATCAACATTGCAAAAACAACGATTTAACAACAACCACCACAATGTAACATTAACATCCACTACAGTGGAATCAACATTCCTCACTGTGACGACGGCCCGATGTTCAGACCCTCTCGTCGGGATGATCGAAACTCCGGAGTCGGGACGGATTACAACACAACAAGAAAAGAAGTACTTTTGTGTCCAAGTGTCTTGGAAAACTCGGCACTCAGCACCAAACCTTCCTGCGTTTTGTAGCCATTGGAGAGAGAGAGAGAGAGAGAGAGAGTCGCTCTCCGACACTGCCAATGGAAGTTTTGCCGCATTCACTGTCTGCTGCTTTGCCGTGCTCACTATTCTAGGTCCACCTTTGGCCCTGTTTGTGGGATTACATCAGTTTCGATTTCTTTGTATCAGCAGGATTGCTAGGAATGGAATAAAAATACGCCTGCTGGGCCGTAGGTTACAGACCCATGGTGTAGGTCCTGCCCATGTTAGACTTCCCAAAATGCAACACCTACATTTCTCTGCATGAAATTCCATCAACCGTTCCTCAGCCCACCTGGCCAATCGATCCAGATCCTGCTACAAATTTTCACAATCTTCACTATCTGCAAAACTACCCACTTTGTATCATCAGCAAACTTGCTAATCTTGCCCTGTATGTTCTCATCCAAATCATTGATGTAGATGACAAACAGTAACAGACCCAGCACCCAACCCTGAGGCAGACCACTAGTAACAGGCCTCCAGTCCGAGAAGCATCCTTCCACCATCACAGTCTGCTTCCTTCATTGAAGCCAATTTTCTACCCATTCAGCTATCTTTTCTTGCAGGGCTCTCGCTTAACTTTTTTTCCCTGTTGCCAGCCGGGCAACCTTGGCAGCTTTTAAGGTTGCCAAATGACAGTTTAGGTGGTCATTTAAGATGGCTTGCATGACGCGTGCGATAATGTGCTCGGACGAAGTGCGTAGTTACCAGTCGGAATTATACTCAATGAAGCATTCACATATTATTTCTGCTTCAAATAAAGTCACAAACTAAACATATTCACCAATCAAGACATGATATATCCCACAATGACATGCAGCAAAATTATAAGAGTATCTCAACTCTTTTTACACATTGCAATTAATGCAATTTCCTATTAGGTTCTTTCCACTTCCAAACAAAAATGTGGTTGGATTATTCAGCGTATGATCAACCTGTGTCAATAAATCCTGGGACCATGGTAACATATATGCGTACGTATAGTTGTGAATGTTGCTCATTAAATAACTACAGTACTGATACTCCATATTAAGAGCATTGATTTGCCGTTAAAATGAATTCTGTAATACCGTGTCAACGGCAACAGTGACAATCGAACTCTGCGGTTTTAATGTTTCACGTGTTCACAATTTAATTAATCCATCTTTATGGATTAAAACATTGGGAATTAAAACACATTTGATTGCATTCCGTTATCAAACATAGTCAATGTTCGCTCTGAACACATTTCCAGCACAATAGGGTCAGGGAGGGGGGTGTGTGAAATCAGTGCGGGGTGGATAGATGGCGGGGGTTGGGGGGGGGGGGGGGGGGTTAGAAGGCAGTCGGTGCAGAATGGATGGATTGAGGCAGATGAATTAGTACTTGTTGGTTGGAGTAGGTAAAATTGTGAGGGGAGAGCACCGGGGATGTCAGTGGTGTTGAATGGGGGGGGGGGGTTCAGTACGGGATGGATGGGGTAGACAAAAGTGCTGGAGAAACTCAGCGGGTGAGGCAGCATCTATGGAGTAAAGGAAATAGGCAACGTTTCGGGTCAGACCCTTCTTCAGACTGTTCCCCCCATTCTTCTTGAATGGGAGGATCAGTACAGGATGGATGGGGGGGGAGATCAGCGCAGGATGAATGGGGGGGGGGGGGTGGTCAGTACAGTGTGGATCGGAGGGTCTGGGGCAGGATGAACGGGGGATCACTACAGGATGAATGAGGGGAAGGGGGAAAAGGTGCAGGGTAAATGGAGGGTGGGTCAGAATAGAGGCGGGAATGGGGATCAGTGCGGGATGGAGTGGAGGGGTCCCAGGATAAGGGGGTGGAGGGGGCGTACAAGAGAGAGAGAGAGGGAGAGGGGGGGGGGCGAGGTGGGGAGGAAGGAAGGTCAGCGCTCCTCGGACAACATCGCCCCGCTGCCTTGGCCGTCGGGAACTCCTCGCCACCGCCTCCATCCTCCGCCAGCCAACAGCAAGGTGCGGGGCCGGGCGGTGCAGCTCAGAGATCCTATAGCTATAAGATCTTTGGTGCAGCTGCTTCAGACGAGTCGGAGCGAATGACGGCCCCGAACAGCGACAGCAGCTCCATCTCCTCCTTCTCCCGCCCCCGGCCCGCCCTGATAAGGGCCTCTGCCTGTAAAATCCGCAAACGGCGCAAAACAAACCCTCCCGGCCTCGGAGGTTTGTTTTGAAAGCGCGGTTAGCGGATTTACAAGCAGAGGCCCTTATCAGAGCGGGAGGAGGAGATGGAGCCGCTGTCGCGGCTGCTGCTGCCGCTGTTCGGGGCCCATCATTCGCTCCGACCCTTCGTCACCCCGCACCTAGTATCTTCGCCCCGCATTACAGCCGCCGCCGACACGAAACGTCACGTTCCTTTTCTCCAGAGATGCTGCCTGACCCGCGGAGTTACTCCAGTTTTTTGTGTCTATCTTCGGTACAAACCAGTATCTGGTTGCCAAGCCGGGCAAAATGACTCGGTGTTTAGGTTGCCCGGCGGCGCTTTGAGTGGTCAGTAGCACCCGGGCAACCGCTAATTTCGAGCCCTGTCTTGGATGTCATATGTACCGACAGTGGAACAATTACGTTTTTACAGCACAGATTACAAGCCTATTAACCCAATATACATAGACACCATGAAATAAACAAAAATTCAATAAATAAATAACACCAATACAATTGCATAAAACCACTACAAGTGCATAAAATATTCAGGAGATAGTGAATAATGTAGATGGGGCAGAGAAACATAGAAAATAGGTACAGGAGGAGGCCATTTGGCTCTTCGAGCCACCACTGTCATTCATTGTGATCATGGCTGATCATCCACAATCAGTAACCCGTGCCTGCCTTCTCCCCAAATCCCATGATTCCACTAGCCCCAAGAGCCCTATCTAACTCTTCTTTTTAAATTCATCCAGTGAATTGGTCTCCACTGCTTTCTATAGCAGAGAATTCCACAAATTCACAACTCTCTGGGTGAAAACGTTTTTTCTCATCTCAGTTTTAAATGTCCTCCCCTTTATTTTTAGACTGTGGCCCTGGTTCTGGTCTCCCCCAACAATGGGAACATTTGTCCTGCACCTAGCTCATCCAGTCCTTTTATAATTTTATGTGTTTCTATAAGATTCCCTCTCATCCTAAATTCCTGTGAATACAAGCCGTCTTTCCAATCTTTCCTCATATGACAGCCACCCTGGGAATTAACCTTGTGAACCTACGCTGCACTGCCTCAATAGCAAGGGTGTCCTTCCTCAAATTAGGAGACCAAAACTGCACACAATACTCCAGATGTGGTCTCATCAGGGCCCTGTACAACTGCAGAAGGACCTCTATACTCAAATCTCTTGTTATGAAGGCCAACATCCCATTAGCTTTCTTCAATGTCTGCTGCACCTGCATGCTTACTTTCAGTGACTGGTGCACAAGGACACCCAGGTTGCACTTCCCTTTTTCCTAATCCGACATCATTGAGATAATAATCTGCCTCTTGTTCTTGCCGCCAAAGTGGATAGCCTCACATGTATCTACATTATACTGCATCTGCCCACTCACTCATCCTTTCCAAGTCACCCTGCAACCTCCTTGCATCCTCTTTGCAGTTCACACTGCCACCTAGCTTTGTGTCATCTGCACATTTGCTAGTGTTACATTTAATTCCATTATCTAAATCATTAATATATCTTGTAAATAGTTGCAGCCCCAGCACTGAGCCTTGCAGCAGCTCCACTCACGACTGCCTGCCATTCTGACAGGGACCTGTTTATTCCTACTCATTGTTTCCTGTCTGCCAACCAATTCTCTATCCATGTCAATACCCTACCTCCAATACCATGTGCTCTAATTTGCCCACTAATCTCCTGTGGGACCTTATCAAAGGCTTTCTGAAAGTCCAAATACACTACATCCACTGGCTCTCCTTCATCCATTTTACTTGTCACATCCTCAAAAAAATCCAGATGATTAGTCAAGCAGGATTTCCCCTTCATAAATCCATGCTGACTTGGACCTATCCAATTTTGCCTTTATTACTACTTTAATAATTGACTCCAGCATCTTCCCCACCACCAATGTCAGACTAACTGGTCTATAATTCCCCATCATCCCTACAACCTGAAATAGTAAAATTTGCAGCTATGATAGTAACATCCATACCACCCACTCAGGTCAGTGTGGGGAGACTGTTCTCCACACTGAAAATAATTAAATCAGATTTAAGGGCTTCAATGAAAGAGGATCTAGCAGAAGCAATTCTCTTCCGAAGGACGTTATTAACAAATTTTACTTTTGTAGCAAACTTAACTACCTACGCATTTACTTTTAATTTCAATTGCACTTGAGAATTTTGTTTCATAATTTTGCCTTTTAGTTCATACCTGTGGTCTTAGTTCAATAAATTTTGGAGTAATGCTTTTATAATTTTTATTTTATTCAATGGAATTTTAATTTTGTCATGGCCCTTTCTGTAATTTTTTTAGCATAATGGATTATGTTTTTTTTCAAGAATAAACAATTTTTAAAAAACACAATAGCAGAGTTACAACCATTCGACTCAAAACTTTAAAGATATGGGTTTAAAAGGCAGCCTGATGATTCGTGTGGTTCTTATGAAATACCATCTTGTGTAATGTCATCATAGCAGATTTAGAATTATTATACCTAGGGGTCAGGGTCAGAGTCAGTCAGAGTCGGATACACAAGAAATCAAGGAGTCGGAGTCGGATGTTATGGGTACAACTCCACCGCCCTGCTCTGAAGTCACACTGCAGAATGTCTTTCCTCTTCCTCCCGACGTCATTTGTGCTGACATGCACTACCACGTCCGGCTGCTCACCTTCACCTTTGAGGAGGCTCTGCAATCGGTCCGTGACGTCCGGGATCCTGGCACCAGGGAGGCAACACACCATCCTTGAATCCCGCCTGTTGCCGCAGAAACCCCCGTCTATACCTCTCACGATGGAGTCTCTGACTACCATGGGCTCTGCCTGCCCAAAGGGCCTGTGTCCACGCAGTTTCTCTATAATCTAAACAATACCCGGTGATTTGGCCTCCACCGCCGTCTGTGGCAAAGAATTCCACAGATTCACCATCCTCTGGCTGAATAAATTCCTCCAAATCTCCTTTCTAAAGGCATGAGTGGGAAAGGCAGAGAGGATTAGGGGCCAGACGCGGGCATGTGGGACTAGCTTCGATAGGCATGCCTGGGTGTTTCTGTGATATGGGACTGACGGGGCTCAACAGGGTAGAAGTTTGATGCTTCAGGAGAACTGTGTCCAAAAGATGCTTCATTAGTTTGTTGTTCGGCACATCGACAGGGAGGCGATGAAATCGCCGGTTTTCGCGCAGCCACCAGAGCAAACAGTGTACATACGTTGATGACCAACGCAATAAATGCAATATCCAGTGCAGAACAGTGCAAGATTGTCTGGCAGAAAGCCCGGGGTAGTACGGACAAAAGGGGCCAAAGGACCTGTCTCCGGGCAGGGAGACCACCGAAGCTGTCCGTGTGGAGTTTGCACGCTTCTCCCCCGTGGTGGACCGGATGCGGGTCGGGGCAGGGGAGGCGAGCTCAGCCTTCCAAGCCTCAATCCGAACTAACCCTGACCATAACCCTCCCATGACATGAGTCTGAAGAAGTGCGAGAAAGAACTGCAGATGCTGGATAAAATCGAAGGTGGACACAAAACGCTGGAGAAACTCAGCGGGTGATGCATCATCTTTAGAGAGAAGGAATGGGGTCGAGACCTGAAAGTCTGAAGAAGGGTCTGGACCCGAAACGTCACCCATTCCTTCTCTCCATAGATGCTGCCTCACCCGCTGAGCTTCTCCAGCATTTTATAGACAATAGATGCAGGAGTAGGCCATTTGGCTCTTCAAAATACCAAAGTCGGTAGAGCAATGAAACATAGTTTGTAGCAGATAGAAACTGCTGAGGTTAGTGTTGTGTGGCGTTCACAATTGGGAGGTTGCACGGCCCGTGACCCGTACTGTTGCCACGCAACGCCAGCTGGAGTACAAGCGATGAACTGCAGGTAAGCACTTACCATTGTTTCCAGCATAGCGGGCCCGTTAAAAACTGCCAAAATGGTCAATTTTTGTGCTGTCAATAATTATGGAAATCGGGGTACGCGTGAGAGACATTTATCCTACTTCAGAATTCCAAAAGTGAGGAGAAATTATGGTAGAGAGAAGTGGCAGCGGAAGGGACAACTTCAGCTAAAGTGTTTGGCGAACATTGGCCGTGCAGATATCAAGATTGAAAAGATTGGGAATTATCACGTTTTCTCACTGCTTTTTATCAACAGTAAGGCATTATTTGTACTTTTTCTTGATTCCTTTGGTATCTAAAAAGTTTCAGAAGTGATAAATCTGGCTGTAAAATTTTACAAATGGGTTTTTGTAAATGGGTTCTCAAATGGGTTTTTACACACAAAAAGAAAACGCTTCTGAAGCAAAATTTATCATTAAAAAAATGGCAAACCATATGTGGGTTTTGAATTACATTTGACTCAGATGCAAGCCAAGGAATGGCATAATTGTTAGCTGTTAATTGGGCATAATCAACCTCAGCAAATTGACAATATCTTTGAAAGGGAGTGGGTGTTTAAGCCGGCAGGACATTTTATTACTTGCCAAAATATACATCTCAATAGCACAATGATAGAAAACTTACTTTTCCACACGCCACTCGTAAGTCTGGAGATTTTTTTAATGATGAATTTAGCTTCAGGAGCCTTTTTTTTTTGCATGTAAAAATCAACTTCAGAACCATGGGCGATTTTAAAATTTTACAGCCAGATTTATCACTCCTGAAACTTTTAGATACCAAAGGAATCAAGGAAAAACACAAATAATGCCTTACTGTTGAAGAAATGCAGTGAGCAAACACGATAATTCCCAATATTTTCAATCTTGATATCTGCACGCCCAATGTCCACGAACCACTTTAGCTGTTGTTGTCCCCTCAGCCCTCGCTTCTCTCTACCATAATTTCTCCTCACTTTTGGAATTCTGAAGTAGGATAAATGTCTCTCACTCTTACCCCGATTTCCACAATTATTTACAACGCAAAAAACGACCATTTTGGCGTTTTTTAACAGGTAAGAAAGTACGCGTTTCGTGTATTAACAGTATATGCCAGAAGCTGCCATGTACTCCACATGGATTGAGCTGCTCCGTGCATCACGCCCTTTCACCCGATAACCTTACGTGTGACCCCACTATAGACAATAGGTGCAGGAGCAGGACATTCGGTCCTTCGAGCCAGCACCGCCATTCACTGTGATCACGGCTGATGATCCACAATCAGTACCCCGTTCCTGCCTTCTCCCCATATCCCTTGACTCTGCTATCTTTAAGAGCCTTATCTAACTCTCTTGACAGCATCCGGAGAATCGGCCTCCACTGCCTTCTGAGGCAAAGAATTCCACAGATTCACAACCCTCTGGGCTCTGTTCTAAATGGCCTTCATCCTTGGTGTTTCATGTTTCATGTGTCATTCTTAATTGTTGCTGTATGTCGTGTTGTTACTTGCGAGCGGAGCACCAAGGCAAATACTTGGCCAATAAACTTATTCAATCATCACTTTCACTGTACCTTAATTGGTGAAGTGACAATTGTTAAAGGGGCTGAAGGGCCTGAAGTTTCCACACTCTATCACTCCAGGACAAAGTTACTCCAGCATTTCATTTTTTGTGTCTACCTTCAGTCTGAAGAAGGGTCACGACCCGAAACGTCGCCCAATTGCTTCTGTGCAGAGATGCTGCTGCTGCCCGTCTATCTGTCCCGCTGAGTTATTCCGGCATTTTGTGTCCACCTTCAAATTACAAACAAACAAACGCATCTCCGATTGGCAGTGACGTCACGGCGCAGGTCGGGGCGGTCGGGGAAACGTTACGGCGCAGGGCGGGTAGACGTCACGGCGCTAGGCGGATGGGGCGGGCGGGAAGACGTCACGGCGCAGGGCGGGCGGGGCGGGTCGACGTCACGGCGCTGGGTGGGCGGGCAGACGTCGCGGCGCAGGGTGGGCAACGTCATGGCGCAGGACGGATGGGGCGGGTCTCCACCGTCCTACCCCCTCAGGGAGAAGCCGACCCGCGTCACAGAGGGGGTGGAGTGGGGGGAGGGTCAGGCAGCATCTGTGGGGAAGACAGACACAAAGGACTAGAGCAGCTTCTTCAACTATTTCAGTCTCATTCACCCTTGAGTCTTTATCACAAAATCTCATTCACCCTCGACTACATTTTCTGATGTTTTGTGTCGAGATACTTCTTTGGTTTAGTTTAGTTTAGAGATGCAGTGCGGAAACAGGTCTTTCGGCCCACGGAGTCCGTGACAACCAGCGATCACCCCGTACACTAGCGCTATCCGACGCTCATTACGGACAATTTACCAATTTTGTGGTCATAAGTCGGCACTCTTGCTATTTGCAGTGGAATTGGAGTAGTGAAAAGTAGGGTAGGTACGTAATCGGGGTCATCAGGTGGGCACCCTCCTTCTTTGACGTTTCATTGATAAGCCCACAACGTCTCAAGAGGGCTCAACGGTGATACCTGGCGTCCCAGTTACTCCCCCCTCAATTCCATACCCTCCTGTCTTCATCTACAATACAATACGGTTTTATTCGTCACATTGCACATAAAGTGCAAGTGAAATGAATTTGCCAGCAGCGGTACAATAATAAAGAACACACAATACACAATAAAAATTTAACACAAACATCCACCACAGCATTCATCACTGGTGGAAGGCACACAATTTGGCCAGTTCTCCTCCATTTCCCCCCGTGGTCGGGACCGCAGCCGTCGCTGCGGGCGTCCAGAAGTGCAGACAGGTAAAAGTCCAGAGGTGGCTCTTCCCCACCGGAGACCGCGGCTTTAGGTTGGTGTAGGCCGATGGCCGGCGGTCGAAGATTTAAAGTCCCCGCTACGGCAGCCAGAAGCACCGCAGACCACAGGGCCAGCAGTCGAAGCTTCCCTCCAGGGGTGATGGTAAGTCCACGCCGGGGCCCGTGGTAGAAGTAGGCCGCGGGCCGGCGTTGGAAGCTTCTTCTTCCGGGTCCCCCACGAGGGATCCCGGGCTGCGGACGCCGTGCCGGCTGGAGCTCTGCAGACCGTGACTTCAGGCTGCCGGCTGCCGCGGGCCAGCGAAACGGAGTGCTCCCCCTCCGGCGAGCCCCAGCGAGGGCTCGCCCGCTCCACGCCGAGAGTCCGCTCTGCGCCCGCCGCTGAAGCCCCGGGCGCGTCTCCGGGCAAGGCCGCCCGATCCTTGCTGTTAGGTCACGGGGGAGACGACATGGAAAAAGTCGCCTCTCCGTGGAGGAGGCAACCGAAGCGGTTTCCCCCTTACCCCCCCCCCACACCACCCCCCACACAAGACATACAGAGGAACATTAAAACCATACACTAAAACATACACCACTACGTACACTAAATCTTGCAGCCCAATTGTTGTCTCTCCTTTTGATCCAAATCCAATTGCTGCTTTTTTCTGCAGAATTTGATAATGACTTGATTGCTTGTTGGAGGGAGCGACCCCTCACCCCCATTTTCTTAATAGCCTGGTCATAGATGTAGCAACAAATCCCCTGCATCCCACTTCGACAGGGAAAATCTTGGTCTTCCAGCCATTCTGGGCAGCTTCAGTTGCCAGTTCAGAGTACTTGGTCTTTTTCCTCTCATAAGCTTCTTCAACACCATCTTCCCATGGAACTGTCAATTCCACAACGTATGCCAACTTGGCTGTTGTGGACCACAGGACAATGTCTGGCCGGAGTGTTGTAGCCACAAAGTCTGGGGAAACACAAGCCTTTTTTCTAAGTCCACTTCTATTTTCCAATCCCGAGCAGGTTGCAGAATGCTTGCATCCATTGATGTTATCTGGTGCTCTGGAGGTTGGCCTGCTGGTACAAATGTTGCGAAGTGGACATTTCATGGCGATGTTGGTGGGGAAACATTTGTGATCGTTCGCCTCTGTTCAAGAATTGATGCCAGCTGTCTGAGAACTTGGTTATGCCGCCAAGTGTAACACCCTTGGCCGAGGCTCATAGTGCATCCTGTTAAAATGTGCCTTAGTGATGCAGGTACTTGGCAAAGGGAGCAAGTGGGGTCTTCTCCGAACCACTGCTTCAGGTCCTGGGGTGATGGTAGAACATCATAAGTGGCTCCGATGACAAAACTTAGCCGAGATCCTTCCATTTGCCAGATGTCATGCCAGCTGAGTTTCCTCTTTTCCAGGCTCTCCCAGTTAGTCCATTGGCCCTGCTTGGCCATTCAGACGGCCTTGGTGTGTCCCTCTGCCTCCTCCCGTCTTCTCACCTCCTCCACCACGAGCCGTCTTTTCTGCACTGATGTTGCCTTGTGCCATTGAGGAGCTTTTCGAATGAGCCCGAGCCTGGCTCTCCCGTGTTGGACTTGGCCAACCACATCCCGGAAATGAAGAGCAGACTTAGCACTCTGATCGGCTTCTGATGGGGTCCACTTCCTCCCCGTTGCCACCCGGGGGGCTGCTGTTCGATTAACAATATCTTCAGATTCAGTGAGGATCATGACCAACCTTGCTTTAGTGCATTTGAACTCTTCCACGTCCTGCAATGGGTAATTCCAATTTGCCACTCCCATACAGTCCGACAGCACTTAAGCATCGTGGAAGTCCAAGCCACTGTTTCACATTTGTGCTGATCATTCTTTCCAGCTTTTCCACTTTGTTGATGGGGATTTCATACATAGTTAAAGGCCACATGATTCTTGGTAGAATGCCAAATTGGAAGCACCACAGCTTGAGTTTTCCTGGTAGCAAGGTCTTTGGTGATGCGAGCTATGTGCATGATGGTATCCTTTTCCAGTTATTCAAATTGCTCGGTGTCCTTGAGCTTTGCATCATACCATCAGCCCAAACTCTTCACTGGCATTTCTGAAACAGTTGGAACAGGTATTCCGTCAATATGAAATCTTTGATCCTTGACTTGACCTTTGACAATGGAGATGCTTCTGCACTTGCTGGGTTTAATCTTCATCCTTGCCCATATGATGTTTTGATGAAGTTTTTTCAGAAGTCTCTTGGTGCAGGGGATTGTTGTTGTTAGTGTTGTTATATCGTCCATATAGGCTCGTATCGGTGGCAATTGCTGACCACACTGTAGCCGTTTTCCTCCCACTACCCATTTTGATGCTCTGATAATGAGCTCCATTGCCATAGTGAAGGTCAATGGGGAGGTGGTGCACCCCGCTATGATGCCTACTTCCAGTGGTTGCCACGCTGTGGTAAAGTCTGATGTTGTGAGACAAAATTGCAGATCCTGGAAGTAGTTTTTTACCAGATTTGTTATTATTGCAGGCACCTGAAAGAATTCAAAAGCAGTCCACAGTAGCGAATGAGGAACTGATCCATAGGCGTTGGCCAGATCGAGGAACAAGACATGCAGATTCTTTCGTTCTTTCTTAGCAGTCTGGATTTGATGCCATATGATGCTGG
Source organism: Malacoraja senta (assembly GCA_038087875.1). Classification (NCBI taxonomy): domain Eukaryota; kingdom Metazoa; phylum Chordata; class Chondrichthyes; order Rajiformes; family Rajidae; genus Malacoraja; species Malacoraja senta. The sequence goes on along the minus strand of JAXLNO010000766.1, from coordinate 106,940 downwards.
TATGTTCATCCCGAGAAGCCTACTATGCCAGCCTTTTGGATTGACATATCAATGAAGTGGTTTTGTTTCAGATACTTTGTGAGGCTTTTTGCCACCACACTGAAAAAGATCTTGCCCTCTATGTTAAGAAGGTTTATTTCCCGAAACTGTTTGATGGTGGAAGAATTTTTTTCTTTTGGGATCAGCACTCCCCCCGCTCTTCGCCAGGCTTTGGGGATAACTTCCTTTTCCCACGCAACCCTCATGTTCCTCCAGAGGAATTTCAGAATATCTGGGGCATTCTTGTAGACACAATACGGAACACCATTAGGGCCTGGTGCAGAGGCCGTTCTTGCCTTCCTCACTATTTCTTTTACCTCATTGAGCTTGGGAGGGCTGACGTCAAATTGATGTTGTAGGGATGAGATTGGTGGGATGTCAGCGGGGACAAGTATCGGTTCATCTTTTAACTCATCAGTGTGGATGGTTCTGATGTGTCCTTCAACCTCCTTTTTTAACGCTTTCTTTTGTGAAAATGCGTTTCACAAACTAAAAGGGATCTTTGTAGAAGTGTTCCTGCTTTTTCCTTCATTTTGCGTCGTTTCCTTAAATTCTCCGCTCTGTGCAGCTTCGAGAGCCTCTGTTTTAGGTCCTTTTGAAGGAGATTGATGCCCTCCCTTTTAACATGTTCATGTTAAATACATTTTAACATGAACAACCACCACAGTGACTCCTCCACATTCCTCACTGTGATGGAAGGTAAAAAAAGTTCAAACTATTCCCTTCTTTGTTCTCCCGCGGTCGGGACACTTGAACCTTCCGTTGTTGGGGCGACCTTGGCTCCCGTGGCTGGCGAACTGGCCGAACTGGCGATCAAGCTCCCGCATTGGGATCTCAGCTCCTCCGCGCCGGGCGATCGGACCCCGGGTCGGGGCTAGTTGAACTTCCCGATATCCCTCTCTACCACGAAACTGCGAGCTCCTCGGTGTTGAAATCCTCAGGCCGCGGTTGGAGCATCGATCCCAGGCAAGGGATCGCAGGCTCTGATGGTAAGTCCACGGCCCCGCGGTGAGGCTCCAAGTCAGTCTCGAGCAAGGCCGCCAGCTCCATGATGTTAGGCCGCAGAGCGACCGGAGATACGATCCCGAATAAAATCACATCTCTGGCAAGGTAAGAGATTGAAAAAATGTTTCCCCCGCCCCACCCCCACATAAACAAACCAGAGAACATTAGCACAAACTTATTAAAACATACTAAAAATAACAACAGAATAGACAAAAAGACAGACAGACCGTCGGCGAGGCTGCCATCGCTGATGGCCCCACTCGGTGGAATTCTGCTGCAGTGACATGAACCTGTCCAAACACCTTTTAACGATTGTGATTGTATCTGACTCCCTACACCTCCTCCGGCAGCTCGTTCCACATGCCCACCACCCTCTGGTTTTTGTTGTGTGCTATCCAGTCAGTGCAAAGACTATACATCATTACAATTGAGCCGTCCACAGTGTACAGATACATAATATTGGGTACAATGTTTAATGCAAGTACATGGATAGGTGAGGTTTCGGGTAGGGACTCTTCTTCAGTCTGTTGTGGATGGGGAAGGAAGCTGGAAGGGAGGTGAGGGTGGGCCAAAGCTGCAGTTGCACCTCCTCCAACCTCATCTACTGTATCCGTTGATCAGGATGTGAACTCTTAAACATCGGCGAGACCAAACGCCCGCCTGAACCAACCTGATCTCCCGGTTGCTGGACAATTCTTTATTAGTACGGGTGTCAGGGGTTATGGGGAGAAGGTGGGAGAATGGGGTTAGGAGGGAGAGATAGATCAGTCATGATTGATTGGCAGTGTAGACTTGATGGGACGAATGGCCTAAGTCTGTTCCTACTAGTGGAGAGTCTAGGACTAGAGGTCATAGCCTCAGAATTAAAGGAGGTTACTTCATGAATGAGATGAGATGGAATTTCTTTAGTCAGAGGGAGGTGAATCTGTGGAATTCTTTGGCACAGACAAGTCAAGTGAAGTCAATTTTATTTGTCCCATACACATACAAGAAGTGCAGTGAAATGAAAGTGGCAATGCCTGCGGATTGTGCAAAAACAACAGAACACAGAACAGAATAGAACAAAACCAGTATTTACATTTTAAATTGGTTTTTTTTAAAGACGCAACACGTCAGTAAATTAGTCCCTGGTGAGATAAGAGTTCACAGTCCTGATGACCTGTGGGAAGAAACTCTGTCTCATCCTCTCTGTTTCCACAGCGTGACAGCGGAGGCGCTTGCCTGACCGTAGCAGCTGGAACAGTCCATTGCTGGGGTGGTAGAGGTCCTTCATGATCTTGCTGGCTCTGGATCTGCATCTCCTGTTGTATAGGTGCTGCAGGGAGGTGAGGGTAGTTCCCACAGTTCGTTCGAACGCACTACTCTTTGCAGAGCTTTCCTGTCCAGGGCAGAGCTGTTACCAAACCAGATTGGGATGTTGCTGGACAAGATGCTTTCTACAACCCCAGAGTAGAAGCACTGAAGGATCCTCAGGAGACACTCTGAATTTCCTCAGCTACCTGAGGTGGTAAAGGCGCTGCCTTGCCTTACTCACTAGTGCGGCAGTGTGTGTTGTCCATGTCAGATCCTCTGTGATGTGGACTCCAAGATATTTAAAGCTGTTCACCCTATCGACAGTAGTCCCATTTATCCCCAGTGGTGTGTACGTCCTCGGATGTTAAGCCCTTCTAAAGTCCTTAATCAGCTCCTTAGTTTTAGTGACATTCAAGAGGAGGCTGTTGTCCTGACACCAGAGTTTCCAGATCAGCCACTTCCTCCGGTAGGCATTCTCATCGTTATCGGAGACAGCGCCCACCACCACGGTGTCATCAGCAAACTTGATGATGGAGTTGGAGATGAACCTGGCCACAGTCATGTGTGTACAGGGAGTACAGTAGGCGGCTGAGGACGCAAACCCTGGGGGGATCCTGTGTTCAGGGTGAGAGAGGGATGGAGGCATGTCTCCCCATCGTGACCACCTGGGGGCCTGGCTGTGAGAATGTCCAGAACCCAGGCACACAGGAGAGTGTTCAGCCCTCAGTTCCAGCAGCTTTTCAGCAAGGCTGGTGGGGACTATGGTATTGAAAGCTGAACTGAAATCAATGAACAGCATCCTCACATAGACAGCGGTGGAGGCTAAGTCAGTGGATAAGGCAGAGATTTAGGCAGTCTCCGAATTTATGTTGAGGTTGGAGTCGGAGTCGGGACTTTTCAACTGACTCCGATTCCACAGCATTGGAAACAGTATCAATGGAGAGAAGGAATAGGCAACATTTTGGGTCGAGACCTTTCTTCAGACTGATGTTGGGGGGGGGGGAGGTGAGAAAAAGAAAGGAAGAGGCGGTGACAGTAGGATGTCGGATGTATTTCCGACATCACCCTACCAGTTTCTAGATCTCACCATCTCCATCGCAGGCAACAGACTACTGACCGACAGCCACTATAAAACCCACTGACTCCCATAGCTATCTTGACTACACTTCTTCCTACCCTGATTCCTGAAAGGACTATCCCCCTACTCCCAATTCCTCCGTCTACGCCGCATCTGTGCCCAGGATGAGTTGTTCCATACTAGGGCACCGGAGATGTCCTCATTCTTTAGGGGAACGGGGGTTCCCCTCTTCTATTATAGATGAGGCTCTCACCAGGGTCTCTTCTATATCCTCGCAGCTCTGCTCTTACTCCCCACCCCCCTATTGGTAACAAGGACAGAGTCCCCCTTGTCCTCATCTTCCACCCCATCAGCCGTCGCATACAACATATAATCCTCTGACATTTTCGCCACCTCCAACGGAATCCTACTACTGGCCACTTCTTCCCATCTCTGCCCCTTTCAGCTTTCCCCATTCCCCTCCGTAACTCCCTGGTCCATTTGTCCCTTTCCTAACCCAAACCACCCCCCTCCCCGAGTTACTTTCCCTTCCAACAGCAGGAAATGCAACACTTGTCACTTTACCTCCCCATCAACTCCATCCAAGGACCCAATCAGTCTTTCCAGGTGAGGCAGAGGTCCAACCTCATCTACTGCATCCAGCCGCTGTTTCCAGGTGTCAACTTCTCTACATCAGCGAGACCAAGCGCAGGCTCGGCTTTCGCTTTGGTGAACACCTCCGCTTAGTCCGTATTAATCAACTTGATCACCCGGTTGCTCAGCACTTCAAACTCCTCCTCCCATTCCCAATCCGACCTTTCTGTCCTGGGCCCTCCTCCATTGTCAGAGTGAGGCCCAGCGGCAAATTGGAGGTACAACACCTCATATTTCGCTTGGGGTAGTTTACACCCCAGCAGTATCAACATTGACTTCTCTAATTTAGATAGCCCTTGCTTTCTCCCTCCCTCCCTTCCCTCTCCCAGTTCTCCCCACTAGTCCTACTGTCTCCACCTCTTCCTTTCTTTTTCCCACCGCCCCTCCCCGACATCAGTCTGAAGAAGGGTCTCGACCCAAAATGTCGCCTATTCTTTCTCTCCATAGATGCTTGCCTCACCCGCTGAGTTTCTCCAGCATTTTTGTCTACCTTCGATTTTTTCCAGCATCTGCAGTTCTTTCTTAAACACCTCCCTTCCATTGGCTCCATTTATACCTCACACTGCCTCGGCAAGGCCAGCAGCATAATCCAGGACCAGTCTCACCTGGCCACTCCCTCTTCTATCAGGCAAAAGGTACAGAAGTGTAAAAATGCAAACTTCCAAATACAGAGACAGTTTCTTCCAGCTGTTATCAGGCAACTGAATCATCCTACCACAACCAGAGAGCAGTCCTGAACTACTATCTTCCTCATTGGTGATCCTTGTACTATACTTGAACGGACTTTGCTGGCTTTTACCTTGTACTAAATGTTACTCCCTTATCATGTATCAATTCACTGAAAATGGCTTGATTGTAATATTTGCCATTCCAGTGACTGTATGGTACGCAACAAAAACCCTTTCACTGTACGTCATTACAAGTGACAATAAACTACACTAAATTGTTATTATCAATCAAGTATTTATTTCTCGTGAAGCAAACAGATCTTTTTCTATCAAGAACAGAGAACAGAAACAGCATAGGAACAGGCCCTTTGGCCCATAAAGTCCGTGCTGAACATGATGACAAATTAATCTCATCTCCTCTGCCTGCCGGATTTAAAGAGAGCGTTAGATAGAGCTCTAGGGGGCTAGTGGAGTCAAGGGATATGGGGAGAAGGCAGGCACGGGTTATTGATATGGGGACAATCAGCCACGATCACAATGAATGGCGGTGCTGGCTCGAAAGGGCCGAATGGCCTCATCCTGCACCTATTTTCTATGTTTCTATGTTTCTATGCAACATGACCCGTACTGGAGCCTGCGGTCGAGGGGGTGTCGATGAGGAGAGAGGTGTGGGGGAAACCGAGGCCGTGGTTCACCAACAACTGAGCTCAGCCGCCCGCTGTTTTTCCACCAAGTGTATCAGGTACAATGTTTGTTTGTTCCAGGATGCAGACAGCTTCAAAGACATTGCTGGCTATTTTTCCCAAAGAAGAGTGGGAAGAGATAAGTGACTTGGAAAATCTCCGTTATAAGAATGTGAAGCGGAACTATGAAGCCATGCTCGCCATTGGTGTGAGAAAATATTCTTCACATTTTCTCCTCTTTGCCCTTTTCTCGTGATGCACGCTGACATGAGTTTTCTTCCCACGTGAAATCTAAGTAGGTTTGTGCTTTCTGAGACCATATGGGTTATGTCCGAATATTTCACTCCACTGGTATAACTTTGAGAATTATGTCCGAATATTTCACTCCACTGGTATACTTTGAGAATATGTCTGAGGATATTGGACATTCCTGTTCTTTGATAACATAACTTTTGTTGGCTTCTGCTCTGTCTTTACCTCCTGTAATTAACACGACCAGCATTTTCTGTGTCTCCTTCTCGGGACAGCATATTTAAGATTGGATTTTGGCCGTGGCTGGGAACATCTCCTGCCTTTCAACTGACTTTACTGATATACTTCACATTCTGTCTTCACGTGATGAGTGTTAACCACTGTTGTCCACTTTACCTTTGCCTGGTGTGTTCGAGGTTTGTGAACTGTGCCAGAAAGGAGGAGAAACAGAACCTTGTTGCCTTCCAGCACCGGGAAACATTTACTGTCATCCCTGCCCTCACTGCACTGTTGCATTTTACCACAGCGGAGTTCCTTATACAGCACTTAAGAAAGCATCCTGAAGCTTCCAGACCAACGTCAGCTGGACAACCTTCTTCCTCCGGTATGAGGCCGTGTAAATGTTCAGACTGTGGGAAGAGCTTCACACGAGCAGGGACCCTCCACCTACACCAGCGGACCCACACCGGAGAGAGGCCGTACAAAGTACAGTCTGGAAGAAGAGTTTCCGAGTCCAGCTCCTTCCATCGACACCAAAGGACCCACGGGGTCAAGGAAAGAGCGTTCACGTCATGGCCCTGTTTTCACCAATCTTTCCACCACCACGCACAAGATACCGAGATGTGTGTTCAGCTCTGGCCGAACAACTTCTAATCTTGTGTGTGGACTCGATAAGAAGAAGAAGACCCACACGGGATAGCGGCTGTAGGAAGAGTTTCACAGACTGCATGAATGTGCAGAATGTGGGAAGAGCTTTGCACGGGCAGGGACCCTCCCCCAACACCAGTGATTCCACACTGGAGAGAGGCTGTACAAATGTTCAGACTGCAGGCAGAGCTTTATCAGAGAAAGGTCACCCATTTTCAGTGTTATTACATTTAATTCTTTCCTTTTTTAATTACTTTGAGTATTTATTTACATTTTCAAACAGTATTAATATTGACCCTTGCTGTATTTCCCCCTTTATGATTATACTTTGTGTGGAGAAGTCTGGGGTATAAGGGATGGGTCCCTGGTTTCACACCCCTGCGTGAATTGGAGACCAGGGACGGGTATCATTGCCGCATGTCCGACTCTCTCTAGACTGCATCTTCCGACTGGGATAAACTGTCCCCACTGGGATATTCTGACTGTGCGGGATCGCTGGGATCGGGGCTGTTGTGATGCCGTCTGGTTATCGCACTGTTCATCAACACAGCGATTGATAAATCAACCACTTTTATTGTTTCCACAAGTCAGGAGTGACTGAAGGAGACTGTCATCCCTGCCCTCACTGCACTGTTGCATTTACCAGGCACTAAAGAAGGCAGCCTGAAGCTTCCAGACCAACGTCAGCTGGACAACTTTCTCCCTCCGGTGTGAACCCAGATTCACAATGTAAACGTGGGCAGAGTCCGTTCACACCATCTGACGGTAGGAGTGGAATTGGGAAATAAGGTGATCTTCAAGCACGGACAAAGGAAAGACGGCATGAATGTGCAGATTGTGGGAAGTGTTTCACACGGGCAGGGATCCTCCACCAACACCAGCGACCCACACACTAGAGAGGCGTACAAATGTTCTGACGGTGGGAAGAGTTTCACATAATGAGGGGCCCTCCAGAAACACCAGCGGATCCACACTGGTTCATAGAAACATAGAAACATAGAAAATAGGTGCAGGAGTAGGCCATTCGGCCCTTCAATATGATCATGGCTGATCATCCAACTCAGTATCCTGTACCTGCCTTCTCTCCATACCCCCTGAATCCCTTTAGCCACAAGGGCCACATCTAACTCCCTCTTAAGTATAGCCAATGAACTGGCCTCAACTACCTTCTGTGGCAGAGAGTTCCAGAGATTCACCACTCTCTGTGTGAAAAATGTTTTTCTCATCTCGGTCCTAAAGGATTTCCACTTAATCCTTAAACTGTGACCCCTTGTCCTGGACTTCCCCAACATCGGGAACAATCTTCCTGCATCTAGCCTGTCCAACCCCGTAAGAATTTTGTACGTTTCTATAAGATCCCCCCTCAATCTTCTAAATTCTAGCGAGTACAAGCCGAGTCTATCCAGTCTTTCTTCATATGAAAGTCCTGACATCCCAGGAATCAATCTGGTGAACCTTCTCTGTACTCCCTCTATGGCAAGAATGTCTTTCCTCCGATTTGGAGACCAAAACTGTACGCAATACTCCAGGTGTGGTCTCACCAAGACCCTGTACAACTGCAGTAGAATCTCCCTGCTCCTAAACTCAAATCCTTTTGCTATGAATGTTAACATCCATTCGCTTTCTTCACTGCCTGCTGCACCTGCATGCCTGCTTTCAATGACTGGTGTACCATGACACCCAGTCTCGTTGCATCTCCCCTTTTCCTAATCGGCCACCATTTAGATAATAGTATACTTTCCTGTTTTTGGATAACCTCACATTTATCCACATTATACTGCATCTGCCATGCATTTGCCCACTCACCCAGCTATCCAAGTCACCTTGCAGCCTCCTAGCATCCTCCTCACAGCTAACACTGCCCCCCAGCTTCGTGTTATCCGCAAACTTGGAGATGTTGCATTAAATTCCCTCGTCCAAATCATTCATATATATTGTAAATAGCTGGGGTCCCAGCACTGAGCCTTGCGGTACCCCACTAGTCACTGCCTGCCATCTGAAAAGGACCCGTTTACTGCTACTCTTTGCTTCCTGTTTGCCAGCCAGTTCTCTATCCACATCAATACCGTGTGCTTTAAGTTTGTATACTAATCTCTTATGCGGGACCTTGTCGAAAGCCTTTTGAAAGTCCAGATATAACACATCCACTGGTTCTCCCTTATCCACTCTACTAGTTACATCCTCAAAAAATTCTGTAAGCTTCGTCAGACATGATTTACCTTTCGTAAATCCATGCTGGACTTTGTCCAATGATTTCACCACTTTCCAAATGTGCTGCTATCCCATCTTTATTAACTGACTCTAGCAGTTTCCCTACTACCAATGTTAGATTAACGGGTCTGTAATTCCCTGTTTTCTCTCTCCCTCCCTTTTCAAAAGGGGGGTTACATTAGCTACCCTCCAATCCTCAGGAACAACTCCAGAATCTATTGAGTTTTGAAAAATTATCACTAATGCATCCACTATTTCTGGGGCTACTTCCTTAAGTACTCTGGGATGCAGCCTATCTGGCCCTGGGGATTTATCGGCCTTTAATCCATTCAATTTACCTAACACCACTTCCCGGCTAACCTGGATTTCACTCAGTTCCTCTAGCTCATTTGACCCGCGGTCCCCTGCTATTTCCGGCAGATTATTTATGTCTTCCATAGTGAAGACAGAACCAAAGTAGTTATTCAATTGGTCTGCCATGTCCTTGTTCCCCATGATCAATTCACCTGTTTCTGACTGACTCTCAGATGTCACACTCATAACGCTTCTCCTTGTTGTGCTCCGTCATGTGGTCCTCCATCAAAGCTCAGCCCACACACTGAGCAGATGGGGAGAGGGCTCACTGGCACCCTGGCTGCCCTCAATGGCCGCTCACAGCAACGGCTCCTAAACCCTGCAGGAGAGGAACAGAGGGTCATCAAGCCAGCAAACAGGACATTACTAGCACATAATGGGTGCGTTTATAGTGAGGAAACCGTTATAATTCTGGGCAGCACAGTTGCTGCCTCACCGCCAGAGACCCGGGCTCGATCCTGACTACGGGTGCTGTCTGTGCAGAGTTTGTATGTTCTCCCCTTGACCTCCCCTTAAACGCTCATCATATGTTAACCCACTCTTTCTTGGGATCATTCTTTAAACCTCTCCAGACCCTCTGCAGAGCCAGCACATCCTTCCGCAGATATGGGGCCCACATTTCTTCACATTACTCCAAATGCAGCCTGCCCAGCATCTTATAGAGCCTCAGGTCGCTGGAGATGGAAGGCAGAGCTACATTAACAGTGTCACTGTACCACCATTATGGTGTTCTTTCTTTAGAATGGAAGCAGTACCTTCTAGTATTAATAGTAATTCCACATGTCATGCTGCAGAGAAAATGGATGGAAATACTCAGCCAGTCAGTCAGGCAGCATCTGTGATGAAAGAAGTAGAGTTAATATTTCAGGTAAATGTCCTTTCCTCAGAGCCAAAATAAAAAATTAAATCTGGCATGTTTAAACTTGAGGAAAGGCGGTGAAGGGTAAGGACAGCAAATAGCGTGGAGACAAAGGAAAGACTGATGAGAGAGGTTTCTGTTGAGTTGACAAGATATGGAAGGTTTGCAAATGATAGGTAATCTGTCTGATGAGGGAGGATAGGGAAGAGGAGAAACACCGCTGGAACTAGCAGGTCCAAGAGGGAACCACAGTCATACCAGGGCTGGCCAGAACTTGAAAAGTAATTAATGGAACTGCTAGATGTCTGAAACTGAACCGAAAACATGAGAAACACTTGGCAGGATAGGCAACAATCAGAGAGAAACCAAGTCAATGGGATGTGTTGCAAAGAACTGCAGATGTTGGTTTAAATTGAAGATACAAACAAAATGCTGGAGTAAACTCAGCGGGACAAGCGGCATCTCTGGAGAGAAGGAATGGGTGACATTTCGGGTCGAGACCCTTCTTCAGACTGATGATAGAATGGAGAATTAGTTGATTGAATGGAGCGGCTGGGCTTCTATACTCTGGAATTTAGAAGGATGAGAGGCTATCTTATTGAAACATATAGAATTATTAAGGGATTGGAAATGCTAGAGGCAAGAAACATGTTCCCGATGTTGGGGGAGTCCAGAACCAGGGGCCATAGTTTAAGAATAAGGGGTAGACCATTTAGATAGGAGATGAGGAGAAACTTTTTTACCCAGAGAGTTGTGAATCTGTGGAATTCTCTGCCTCAGAAGGCAGTGGAGGCCAATTTTCTATTTGCTTTCAAAAGAGAGTTAGTCAAGAGAGTCAAGAGTCAAGAGAGCTTATTGTCATGTGTCCCTGATAGGACAATGAAATTCTTGCTTTGCTTCAGCAGAACAGAACATAGTAGGCATTGACTACAAAACAGATCAGTGTGTCCATATACCATTATATACGTAAATACACACATGAATAAATAAACTGATAAATTGCAAATAACAGATAATGGGCTATTAATGTTCAGAGTTTTGTCCGAGCCAAGTTTAATAGCCTGATGGCTGTGGGGAAGTAGCTATTCCTGAACCTGGTCATTGCAGTCTTCAGGCTCCTGTACCTTCTACCTGAAGGTAGCAGGGAGATGAGTGTGTGGCCAGGATGGTGTGGGTCCTTGATGATATTGCCAGCCTTTTTGAGGCAGCGACTGCGATAGATCCCCTCGATGGAAGGGAGGTCAGAGCCAATGATGGACTGGGCAGTGTTTACTACTTTTTGTAGTCTTTTCCTCTCCAGGGCGCTCAAGTTGCCGAACCAAGCCACGATGCAACCGGTCAGCATGCTCTCTACTGTGCACCTGTAGAAGTTAGAGAGAGTCCTCCTTGAGAAACTGACTCTCCGTAATCTTCTCAGGAAGTAGAGGCGCTGATGTGCTTTCTTAGTAATTGCATCAGTATTCTCGGGCCAGGAAAGATCTTCAGAGATGTGCACGCCCAGGAATTTGAAGCTCTTGACCCTTTCAACCATCGACCCGTTGATATAAACGGGACTGTGGGTCCCCATGCTACTCCTTCCAAAGTCCAAAATCAGTTCCTTGGTTTTGCTGGTGTTGAGGGCCAGGTTATTGTGCTGGCACCATATGGACAGTCGCTCGATCTCTCTTCTATACTCTGACTCATCCCCATCAGTGATACGTCCCACAACAGTGGTGTCGTCAGCGAACTTGATGATGGAGTTCGCACTATGACCGGCTATGCAGTCATGAGTATAGAGTGAGTGCAGCAGTGGGCTGAGCACGCAGCCTTGAGGTGCTCCCGTGCTGATTGTTATCGAGTCTGATACATTTCCACCAATACGAACAGACTGTGGTCTGTGAATGAGGAAGTCGAGGATCCAATTGCAGAGGGATGCGCAGAGACCCAGTTCAGCAAGTTTGGTAACCAGCTTGGAGGGGATGATTGTATTACCAATTGGAGGGGGGCGTGTCCCCCCTCCAATTGGTATGGAACTTTTGTATTTTTCGGTTTGAAATTGTGCAATCTGGTGCATACTATAGCGAGTCTTTTAACTTACACTTGAATGCAATATTTATGCTTTAAATTGGATTAGCTATGAACAAGGTTAGGCTAAATTACATTCCTAATTACATTCCACAGTAGAGCCAGGCTCTGATCGACAGGTGCAGCACATGAATGATCTAAGTGTATGTATGTATGGAAATCAGATAATAATCAAACACGGCCCATGTTGACGAACCTGGGTCTCACTGCCCACATGGTACTACTCCTGACCCTGACTCCAGTTGCATACCTGCTCTCATTCCTGACCCTGAGTCCATCCTTACACCTGGCCCCCTATTCTACCCTGATCATAGCTGCTTACCTGCTTAGGTTCCCAGTGCTGAACACTCCCATTGTCCCAGCTTTGACTGCACACCTAGTACCATTCCAGACCTTGACTCTGGATGCACACTTGGTCTTGCTCCTAGCCCCTCTGCACTGACAATATATCTGGCCCACACATAAAGCCCCATATTTGGCCCCCTGGACTTAACCTATCACGTTTATGTCCATAGGTGTTTATCTAATGTAATCTTTTATGGGGCACTTCACGGACCAAATTTTGTGTAACAGAATTTGCTACATCTATTGGCTTCCTAGTTATCTAACATGCTAGTTACTTTGTAAAAGAAATCATCAATTGGTTGAACACAATTTCTCATCCATAAAATTATACGCACTCACCTGTATGTATTCTGTTACCATTGCCTTCATTTTCCCAACAAACTTTCCTGAAGTCATTTTCACCCCCAATATTTTCAGTATTTTGCTGTCTTCCTCTCAGCTGGAACTTTTCCAAAATGCAAAGTCCAATAACTATATATTTAAGCAATATTATTCTATTAAATGTGATCTTGAGAGTACATCATATTTTCTGTGGTGTTCATAACACAACAATAATAAAAAAAAGATCTTTGTTTTGATTGTACTACCAACATGCATACATTATTATATTACAGTTAATATGCACCGAGGGCAAATTTTTGTTCCATTGCTTCCCATTTCCAATTACTTTTACATTGAAGTGATTGAAATCCAAGTGAAGTTTAAATGGCATCAGAAAAATAAACCTCCGGAATGGATGATATTCATTACGTGATTGGTTGGAGTCAGTATCAGCACAATTACTATATTAAACTTTGAATCTTCAGATGTCATGGTTCAAGCTAAAACTAAAGACAAATAATAACCTCCTCACACATTCCCCAGCAAGTATCTCTGTCACTCCTTTAAAATATGCCCCTTCTTTGAACAAGCTCTTAAACCACATCTGAATCAGTTTCCATCTGATTACACTCCTTGAGGATGTTCATCTACGTGTTCAATTAATAAAACAATGAGATTGGGGACATTTCTATTCAACCTGTCAAAGGAATTGGGAGGGGGGGGGTTTAGAAATAGTCAGTGAGATAAACAAACATAATAGTTGAGTGGCAAATGATAATAGTGCTACCTTCCCAATATTTAACTGAAGGAAATAATGGGCTATCGGGGCTGTATGTTGTGACAGACAGCTTGACACCTTGCATGTCATTTTAATATTTCACTTATCCATCCCACTGGATATTCCGGATTAATAAATGAAGATTTTGTCAACTAATTACAAATCAGGCTAATTACAAATCAATAACATTAGCCAACTCAAAAACATGAAGCGCTGAGCATTGGGATCCAGACATCATGGACAACTGGCCTCAGTTTCCCGGTCACATCTGGCAGGTTCACGAGATTGATCCCTGGGATGGCGGGAGTGTCATATGAGGAAAGATTGAAAAGACTAGGCTTGTATTCACTGGAGTTTAGAAGGATGAGGGGAGGCTCTTATAGAAACATATAAAATTATAAAAGGACTGGACAAGCTAGATGCAGGAAAAATGTTCCCAATGTTGGGCGAGTCCAGAACCAGAGGCCACAGTTTCAGAATAAAGGGGAGGTCATTTAAGACTGAGGTGAGAAAAAACTTTTTCACCCAGAGAGTTGTGAATTTATGGAATTCCGTGCCACAGAGGGCAGTGGAGGCCAAATCACTGGATGGATTTAAGAGAGAGTTAGATAGAGCTCTAGGGGCTAGTGGAGTCAAGGGATATGGGGAGAAGGCAGGCACGGGTTATTGATAGGGGACGATCAGCCATGATCACAATGAATGGTGGTGCTAGCTCGAAGGGCCGAATGACCTCCTCCTGCACCTATTTTCTGCTTCTATCTATGTTTCTATGCTCTCTGAACTAGAGGCAACGGAGCATTTTTGAAAGTGGGAGGCTGAGCGTCACTGATCAGTGGCCTGGTGAGGGATTGGTGCAAGTGAGTGGGGGGGGGGTGTGGGAGGGGAGTGCCCCCCCCTCCCACGGTGGGGACTTTGAAATTTGATGTGTTAAAATCATGTTTTAATGCATTGTAGAAGTATGATTTCAATGTTTTTTGTTTGAATGTAACATTTTAAGGGGTAACTCTTTCCACACAAAGGGTGATGGGTGTATAGAACAAGCTGCCAGACGAGGTAGTTGAGGCAGGGACTATCCCAACATTTAAGAAACAGTTTGACTGATACATGGATAGGACAGGTTTGGCGGGTGTGGGCAAGTTGCGCCGAAGGGCCTGTTTTCACACTGTATCACTCTATGACTACATTATACCTCCACCTTGCATGAATGCTTCAAAATCGTGGTCAAGTTTTATTTCCATATACTCAAGCATAGAAATATAGAAAAATAGGTGCAGGAATAAATCATTTGGCCCTTCGAGCCAGCACTGCCATTCAATATGATCCTGGCTGTTCATCTAAAATCAGTACCTCATTCCTGTTTTTTCCCCATATCCCTTGATTCCGTTAGCCCCAAGAGCTAAATGTAACTCTCTTGAAAACATCAAGTGAATTGGCCTCAACTGCCTTCTGTGGCAGAGAATTCCACAGATTCACAACTCTCTGCGTGAAGAAAGTTTTTCTTCATCTCAGTCCTAACGAGCCTACCCTTTATTCTTAAACTGTGACCCCTGGTTCTGAACTCCCACAACATCAGGAACATTTTTCCTGCAGTTACAGTAAGTGAAAATCTAGCCACTCCCATTTGAAGGCCACTATCTTCTACCGCTTCTACCCAGTGCTTGGTATCTACTTCCATCAGCCACTGGTTGTCCACCAGGATGCACAGAGCCGCAGCCTGATCCATGCCAGTCACCTAGGCGAATTCGGCACAGAGATTCTCACAGCAGCGGCGCAACGCCTCCGACGCCTCCGACGGCCCTGAGACTTGCACTGAGGCTGAGGGCCGGATTTAGATGAATAGACAATAGACAATAGGTGCAGGAGTAGGCCATTCGGCCCTTCGAGCCAGCACCGCCATTCAATGTGATCATGGCTGATCATCCCCAATCAGTACCCCGTTCCTGCCTACTCCCCATATCCCCTGACTGCACTATTTTTAAGAGCCCTATCTAGCTCTCTCTTGAAAGCATCCAGAGAACCCGCCTCCACCGCCCTCTGAGGCAGAGAATTCCACAGACTCACCACTCTCTGTGAGAAAAAGTGTTTCCTCATCTCCGTTCTAAATGGCTCACCCCTTATTCTTAAACTGTGGCCCCTGGTTCTGGACTCCCCCAACATCGGGACCATGTTTCCTGCCTCTAGCGTGTCCGAACCTTTAACAATCTTTTTTGTTTCAATTAGATCCCCTCTCACCCTTAAATTAAGAAATGTATCTCTCTTACCAATCGCCAACAATCCCTCGTTTAAACCGTCTACTTTAGACAAGGTGTTTGTACAATGGGAAAGATTAGGAATTAAAAAGCTGGGAGACCTTTATGAGATGGGGACCCTCCTCTCGTTTCAAGAATTACAGTCGAAATATCATTTGAAAGGTAGTCAATACTTCAGATATCTTCAAATACGAGAAAATACACACCCAAGATTGTCACTCTATGGGTCCAGATATACTAGATGAATGCATGAATAGAAAGTCAGATTCAAATATGTTAATATCGTACCGCTATAATACCCTTTTAAATTTACATATCCCACCGTCGGAAATAATTAGGCGAGCTTGGGAAGACGAATTGGGTTTAACAATTTCAAAGGATAGTTGGAAGGAAAGTCGAGGGGGGAGGTAGATCTCCACCTTTCTTTTTCTTTTTTCTTATTTCTATATCTTTCGGCATTGGTAGTTTAGGAGTCTTTCTTTTGTTCTTTCTCGATCTATCTTTTCACTTTTCACTTTTTTCCTTTCTTGTTTACTTTTTCTTTTCTTTTTTCATTTTCATAGTTTAGGTTATAAGGTTAAAAATGAAGCTGTACAATAATTGTATAATTTTAGATGCCGAATGTTTTAACTTTGTACAATTGCTTCTAATAAAAATAAAAAATAAAAAATAAAAAATGAATTAAAAAAAAAGTTTTTCCTCGTCTCTTTTTTAAATGACTTACTCCTTATTCTTAAACTGTGGCCCCTGGTTCTGGACTCCCCCAACATCGGGAAAATGTTTTCTGCCTCTAGCGTGTCCAAACCCTTAACAATCTTATATGTTTCAATGAGATACCCTCTCATCCCTCTAAACTCCAGAGTGTACAAGCCCAGCTGCTCCATTATCTCAGCATATGACAGTCCCGCCATCCCGGGAATTAACCTTGTAAACCTACGCTGCACTCCCTCAATAGCAAGAATGTCCTTCCTCAAATTAGGGGACCAAAACTGCACACAATACTCCAGGTGTGGTCTCACTAGGACTCTGTACAACTGCAGAAGGTGGGTGTATGGAACGAGCTGCCAGATGAGGTAGTTGAGGCTTTAATAAACAGACATGTACGTGGATAGGACTGCAGAAGGTCCAACTGCAGAAGGACCTCTTTGCTCCTACATTCGATTCCTCTTGTTATAAAGGCCAACATGCCATTCGCTTTCTTCATTGTCTGCTCTACCTGCATGCTTACTTTCATAGATTGATGTACAAGGACCCCCAGATCCCGTTGTACTTCCCCTTTTCCCAACGATGCCATTTAGATAGTAATCTGCCTTCCTGTTTTTGCTACCAAAGTGGATAACCTCACATTTATCCGCATTAAACTTCATCTACCATGAATCTGCCCACTCCCCCAACCTGTCCAAGTTACCCTGCATTCTCATAGCATCCTCCTCACAGTTCACACTGCCACCCAGCTTTGTGCCGCTGCTTTTGCTTCCATCCCTACCTCAGCCCTGGCTCTCCAACACCCGCGGCCCATGCACTTGATATGAGTTTTGAAATTCTCGTTGATCACTGAATTTCTTATGACAGAGCATGAGAAATTTGTGATCAGCGTGAGAATTTGGCCAAATGCGTGATTCTCACGCTCAATGCGTGAGAGTTGGCAGCCCTGCAGCTACACTAGTCCCACCTGTCCTCGCTTGGTCCATATCCCTCCAAACCTGTCCTATCCACGTACATGTCTGTTTATTAAAGCCTCAACTACCTCATCTGGCAGCTCGTTCCATACACCCACCACCCTTTGTGTGAAAATGTTACCCCTCAGATTCCGATTAAATCTTTTCCCCTTCTGCTTGAACCCATGTCCTCTGGTCCTCGATTCCCCTACTCTGGACAAGACTCTGGGCATCTACCCGATCTATTCCCCTCAGGATTTTATACACCTCCAAGATCATCCCTCATACTCCTGCGCTCCAAGAATTAATGACCCAGCCGACTCAACCTCTCCCTGTAGCTCACACTCTCTCGTCCAGTGCTTCTTAAACTGGTGAATGGTTCTCCCAAGGCGGGTGAATGAAATTATTTTGGGGTGAATGAAGTGTGAATGAAGGGTGAATGACTTAATTTATTCAGATATTATACACAAGGGAGAATGACGAAAATTACCAAAAAACATCAGAAAATGTGGTCGAGGGTGAATGAGATTTTGTGATAAAGACTCAAGGGAGAAAGAGACTGAAATAGTTGAAGAAGCTGCTCTAGTCCTTTGTGTCTGTCTTCCCCACAGATGCTGCCTGACCCTCTCCCCTCTGTGACGCGGGTCGGCTTCTCCCTGAGGGGGAGGGGCAGCACCGACCTGGGCCGTGACGTCCGCCCCGCCCGTCCTGCGCCATGGCGTATGCCCGCCCCGCCCAGCGCCGTGACGTTGCCCGCCCCGCTCAGCGTCGTGACGTTTACTCACCCGCCCCGCCCGCCCTGCGCCGTGACATCCGCCCGCCCCATCCGCCCTGCGCCGTGACATCCGCCCGCCCCATCCGCCCTGCGCCGTGACATCCGCCCGCCCCATCCGCCCTGCGCCGTGACATCCGCCCGCCCCATCCGCCCTGCGCCGTGACATCCGCCCGCCCCATCCGCCCTGCGCCGTGACTGCCAATCGGAGATGCGTTTGGTTGTTTGTAATTTGAAGGTGGACACAAAATGCCGGAGTAACTCAGCGGGACAGATAGACAGACGGGCGGACGGGCAGCAGCAGCAGCAGCAGCAGCAGCATCTCTGCACAGAAGCAATTGGGCGACGTTTCGGGTCGAGACCCTTTTTCAGACTAAAGGTAGACACGAAAAATGAAATGCTGGAGTAACTTTGTCCTGGAGTGATTGAGTCACAGAGTGTGGAAACTTCAGGCCCTTCAGCCCCTTTGTGTTCAAATGTTACATGTTAACAACAGCAAAATGCAAACATAAATAAATGATTATGACTGTGTAGGCAATATGTTCAGTTATAGGAAAAATCTTTAATAACATCTATAAAAGGGTTCCAGGTCAGAGCGAAGTTTCTGCGGGCCTTGCACGTTTATACCTGATCTTTTCCAAGGGTAAAAAGGAGAGCACCTTCTTTAACCACCGTAAAAAAGATGGAGCTTGTTTTAACTTCTAGTTCAAAAGAATAAGTCTGTGAGCAAGCAATAATGCAAATGCTAAAGCATTTTGCTTGTAAATTTGTAAGCTTACAGTTTGGGGGTGGTATTCCAAAGATAGTGCAAGTCGGGATTTATACCCTGTCTGCAGATATGGGAGAATACCTCAAATATGTTTCCCCAGCAGCTGTTGAGAGAGGGACATGTCCAAAACATGTGTCCTACAGAGGCTGGGCTATGGCCACATTTAGGGCAGCCAGGATCTGTGGTAGAAATTATTCTGGTAAGTTTGTCTCTTGAATAATGTAGACGGTGGAGCACGTTAAATTGGATCAACCCATGGCGTATACACAGCGAAGAGGTGTGTATACGAATTAAGCTCTCGCCACACCTCATCAAAAAGCTCTACACCCAGGTCCCTCTCCATGCCGCTTTAGTTTTGTTCCAAGTTATCTGTTTTAATTCCTGTATTAATGTGTAAATTGCGGAAACAAGTTTCTTGTCAAAGGGCCCAACTCCAGAATAGTGTCTAATTGGCTCTTAGTGGACAGATGAGGAAATGAGAGAAACACTGTTTTAGCAAAGCTACGTATTTGAAGATACCTGCAGAAATGAGATCTGGGTATAATAGAAACATAGAAAATAGGTGCAGGAGGAGGCCATTTGGCCCTTCGAGCCAGCACCGCCATTCATTGTGATCATGGCTGATCGTCCCCTATCAATAACCCGTGCCTGCCTTCTCCCCATATCCCTTGACTCCACTAGCCCCTAGAGCTCTATCTAACTCTCTTAAATCTATCCAGTGACTTGGCCTCCACTGCCCTCTGTGGCAGGGAATTCCATAAATTCACAACTCTCTGGGTGAAAAAGTTTTTTCTCACCTCAGTCTTAAATGACCTCCCCTTTATTCCAAGACTGTGGCCCCTGGTTCTGGACTCGCCCAACATTGGGAACATTTTTCCTGCATCTAGCTTGTCCCGTCCTTTTATAATTTTATATGTTTCTATAAGATTCCCCTCATCCTTCTAAACTCCAGTGAATACAAGCCTAGTCTTTTCAATCTTTCCTAATATGACAGTCCCGCCATCCCAGGGATCAATCTCATGAACCTACGCTGCACTGCCTCGATCACAAGGATGTCCTTCCTCAAATTAGGAGACCAAAACTGTATACAATACTCCAGATGTGGTCTCACCAGAGCCCTATACAACTGCAGAAGAACCTCTTTACTCCTATACTGAAATTCTCTTGTTATGAAGGCCCACATTCCATTAGCTTTCTTCACTGCCTGCTGTACCTGTAAGCCAACTTTCAGTGACTGGTGTACAAGGATGCCCAGGTCTCGCTGCACCTCCCCCTTACCTAACCTAACCCCATTGAGATAATAATCTGACCCCTTCTTTTTGCTGCCAAAGTGGATAACCTCACATTTATCTATATTATACTGCATCTGCCACGCATCTGCCCACTCACTCAACCTGTCAGGTCACCCTGCAACCTCCTAACATCCTCTTCACAGTTCACACTGCCACCCAGCTTTGTGTCATCCACAAACTTGCTAGTGTTGCTCATAATTCCCTCTTCCAAATCATTAATCAGGGCTCTCGCTTAACTTTTTTTCCCTGTTGCCAGCCGGGCAACCTTGCCAGCTTTTTAGGTTGCCAATGACATTTAAGATGGCTTGCATGACGCATGCAATAATATGCTCGGACGAAGTGCGTAGTTACCAGTCGGAATTATACTCAATGAAGCATTCACATATTATTTCTGCTTCAAATAAAGTCACAAACTAAACATATTCACCAATCAAGACATGATATATCCCACAATGACATGCAGCAAAATTATAAGACAGTATCTCAACTCTTTTTACACATTGCAATTAATGCAATTTCTATTAGTTCTTTCCACTTCCAAACAACAATGTGGTTGGATTATTCAGCGTATGATCAACCTGTGTCAATAAATCCTGGACCATGGTAACATATATGCGTACGTATAGTTGTGAATGTTGCTCATTAAATAACTACAGTACTGATACTCCATATTAAGAGCATTGATTTGCCGTTAAAATGAATTCTGTAATAATGTGTCAACGGCAGCTGTGACAATCGAACACTGCGGTTTTAATGTTTCACGTGTTCACAATTTAATTAATCCATCTTTATGGATTAAAACAAATAATAACATTGGGAATTAAAACACATTTGATTGCATACCGTTATCAAACATAGTCAAAGTTTGCTGTGAAGACATTTCCAGCACAATAGGGTCAGGGAGGGGGGTGTGTGTGAAGCAGTGCAGGGTGGATAGATGGCGGGGGTGGGGGGGGGGGTTAGAAGACAGTCGGTGCAGAATGGATGGATTGAGGCAGGTGAATTAGTACGTGTTGGTTGTAGTAGGTAAAATTGTGAGGGGAGAGCACCGGGGATGTCAGTGGTGTTGAATGTGGGGGTGGGGGGGGAGTTCAGTACGGGATGGATGGGGGTAGACAAAAGTGCTGGAGAAACTCAGCGGGTGAGGCAGCATTTATGGAGCGAAGGAAATAGGCAATGTTTCGGGTCGAGACCATTCTTCAGACTGTTCCCCCCATTCTTCTTGAATGGGAGGATCAGTGCAGGATGGATGGGGGGGGGGGGAGATCAGCGCAGGATGAATAGGAGGGTCAGTACAGTGTGGATTGGAGGGTCTGTGCAGGATGAATGGGGGATCACTACAGGATGAATGGGGGAAGGTGCAGGGTAAATGGAGGGTGGATCAGTACGGGATGAATGCGTGGATTAGTACAGGATGGATGGAGGAGAAGTGGAGGATGGATGGGAAAGGGGTAAGTACAGGGTGAATTGGGGAACCAGTGTAGGATGGATGGGGGGTGGGTGGCAGGAGAATCAGTGCGAGGTGGATAGGGTGATCAGCGCAGGATGAATAGATGGGGGGGGGTAGATGGGGAGGGGAGCACAGGGGATGTCAGTGAGGACTGAATAGAGGCGGGAATGGGGATCAGTGCGGGATGGAGTGGAGGGGTCCCAGGATAAGGGGGTGGAGGGGGCGTTCAAGAGAGAGAGGGGGGGGCGAGGTGGGGAGGAAGGAAGGTCAGCGCTCCTCGGACAACATCGCCCCGCTGCCTTGGCCGTTGGGAACTTCTCGCCACCGCCTCCCTCCTCCGCCAGCCAACAGCAAGGTGCGGGGCCGAGCGGTGCAGCTCAGAGATCCTATAGCTATAAGATCTTTGGTGCACTAATCTCATCATTTATTTGGAACAATTCAAATCCCAGTGCCATAATCTGTACCCTGTTTACTCTCATATGAATATGTCCAATGTAAAAGTTTTACAATATTTGCAGCCCAGTAGTAATAGATAAAGTTAGACAAACCTAGACCACCCGCCCTCTTAGGAACTTCCAAGTATATTTTCTTCATCCTGGGATTTGAATTGTTCCAAATAAATGATGAGATTAGTCTATCTAATTGCTGAAAAGTTGTCCTAGGTATGAGTATGGGTAATTTGAAAAAGATAAAGAAATCTAGGTAAAACTGTCATTTTATCGATATTGATGCGGCCTACTAATGAGAGCGGTAGTGTTGACCATTTTTGGAAATCCTGTGCTGTTCGTTCTAATAATTATTTAAAGTTATGGCTGTGTAAACCTCCTATGGTATGGGTGACTTTAATTCCCAGGTAAGTAAATACATTTTTCTCAAGTTTAAATGGGAAGCTGGAGTAGTCTCCGTCAGTGTGATTGATTGGGAAAAGCAAGCTCTTTGAGTAATTTATCTTATAACCTGACAGGCGGCCAAAATTCTCTAATATATGCATTAGCTTTGGTATGGAGTCAGTTGGGTTGGATATATATACCAGCAGGTCGTCTGCGTACAGCGATACTTTGTGAGATTTACCATTTCGAAAGATACCTCTGATACCATCTTCTGTCCTAAGAGCTATAGCAAGTGGTTCTATTGCCAAATCAATTAAGTAGGGAGACCGGTCTACAGTCCCTATGGAGCTGGAAGTAGTCAGAGATTATATTGTTGGTCCGCACAGCTGCCGGGGACGCAAAATATAATATTTTAATCCATGATAAAAATGATGGACCAAAGCCAAATCTTTTGAGAACAGCAAACAAATGTTGCCATTCGACACGGTCGAATGCCATCTCGGCGTCTAAAGAAATAATTACTTCCGATTGTTCTGTGGTGTGAGGTGTATACAATACATTAAATTGGCGCCGCATGTTATCGAACGACTGCCTGCCCGGTATAAATCTAGTTTGGTCAGGGTTAATAACTTTGGAGACTACTGTTTCAAGACGGGTGGCTAAAATTTTTGTGAGGATTTTATAATCACAACTCAGCAATCTTACAGGGCGGTATGAACCACACAATAGTGGGTCTTGATCTTTTTAAAGCAGGACTGATATGGTTGCCTGCCACATTGTTTAAGGTAGTTTCTGTTGGCTAATAATACTCGGAAATAATCAATATTTTAAATATTTTCAAATATGCGACTATTTGAAAAAATATACAAAAGATCATTATAATAACCCAGCAGATGTACTGGATGAGGCAATGCAGATAAAAGCTGAATCAGCAAACTTAATATCATATTTGTATAATATTATCTTAAATGTACAAATACCATCTACGATCCTGGAGCTTTGTTGCTCTGCATCGATTTAATTGTATCGTAATATTTCTTCGGTTGATATTTCCCTGTCAATTTGTGCTTGGTCCTCTGTAGTAATTTCTGGGATGTACAGGCTGTCTAAGAAGGCAGGAATACATGACAGATCACTGGGTGGTTCTGAAGCATAGAGGGGAAAATAAAACTGCTTAAACTGGTCATTGATAGCATCTGGATCAGTAGTCTTTACCCCCTGCGATATTAAAATTTCAGGAATAGTACTGGCGGCTGTGGACTGTGATCTGGTGAGCTAAAAGTTTTCCTGCCTTCTCTCCATGTTCATAAAAAATCAGCTTTTGATTTGAAGATTAGTTGCTCTGTTTGTCAAATTCCGTCTTAAGTAATAATTTCTTCTTGTAAGGTTCAGGTGTTGACGAATTGGCATACAAACGGTCTATTTCCGCTATACTGTGGGACAATTCTGTCAGACGTTGTTTATATTTCTTCCTCTCATATGCTGTTTATGAGATTATCTGGCCTTGAAGGTAGGCTTTAAGAGCCTCCCAGATAGTCGCTAAGTGCATGTCCGGAGTATTACTAATTTCCATAAAGGTGTCTATTTGTTGAGAAAGAAA